>WYDI02042084.1:0-103518 GCA_009867235.2 Psittacus erithacus
ACAGGGGAAGTTTAGATTGGATATAAGGAAGAAGTTCTTTACTGTAAGGGTGGTGAGGTACTGGAACGGGTTGCCCAGGGAAGCTGTGAATGCTCCATCCCTGGCGGTGTTCAAGGGTGCGTTGGACAGAGCCTTGGTGGCATGGTTTAGTGTGAGATGTCCCTGCACATGGCAGCAGGGTTGGAACTAGATGATCTTAAGGTCTTTCCAACCCTAACTATTCTATGATTCTATGATTCCATAGCATTGGTCATCCAGGAAAGCACTTTTAAGAGGAAAGTCAAAAATGCCTTATAGCTCAGAGCACAAAAAATTCAGATAGACAAACCTTGAAAATATTTCCTTAATTTTTTTCAGAATGAAACTCACTATTTTTTACTAAACAAAGGCTAAGTGTCTCACAATTATTTCTTTTTAAATGACCTATAATTAACATGGCTTAATATGGAATGTGAAAATCAAAAGATACATCTAGGAAATTGAGGCTGCAGCCAAAAGATGCGAAGCAGCACCAGACTTCTCACAGCTCTCTGCAAGTTCTAGAACTTTACTTGTGTTTTTTCCCTTGTTTCTTGCGCTCAAAAAACACAAACATCCTGTTCAGAATACAGTTCAGAGCTGACAGCAAATCCCACATCTGAATGGCTCTAGAAACCATCCCCAGTTCTCAGTGTCTCCTGGCAGCAGCAGCTTTCTGTGTGTCTGGCTGCAGCACTGTTCTCGCCTTGATACAGGTCATTAGGCTGGGTCTCCTGTTGGAACTATCACTGAAATGGCAGCCCCCAGGGATTACACTGCCGCCAAGTTCAGATCAGGGGAGTGAAAAAACACATTTTCAGATCTTTTGAAAAGCTGTTTTTAAACTCCTTGTTCAAATATAGATTCTCATTATAGTCCTTTTCCTGTACCCTGATTATGTTGAGATGGAATCCAAAGAAAGGATTGCAGTTTAAATTAATTTTCCTGCAGGCACTCAATATTCCCCCTGAATACCCCTGCAATAATAACACTTTGCATGCATATTCCATGTTTCGTCTGAGGAATTCAAAAGGGTATTATAAACATCCAGGGACACATCCTGTTGTCTCTGTGGTAGTTAGAGGGCCTCCCCAGCTGAACATCTCCAAACACGCAGAATAAAGAGGGCACTAAACTGTGGAGTGAGGCACTCGGCGTGACACTGCACAATGAGGTGGAAAACAGAAACCCCTGCCAATAAAACAGAAGCTGTGGGAGTTCATGCAATTTTGGATCTGTGGAGTAATAGCTGCCAACCTGATTTTATGAAAATGATTTGTTTCGCCACCCAGCCCTCCTTCTGGGCTTGTCTGTGCACATCCAGGACTGCAACACCCCCAGCCTTCTGCCCATGCTTCAACCTGGCCAGACACAAAGCAGATTTTGTCAGAAATTAATTAGCTCAGGCAGAAGATTGTGCTAACAAAGCCCGCCCTAAGAGTGGCGGGCTAGACCTGGCTGACATCCAGTCAGCCTGGACATCAAGCAGAGCCTGACCATGCAGGCTGGTACTTGTGCTTGACGTGTAAGATGTGATTCACCATCTAAGTACAACAAAGAAGAGATACACTCATTATGTAGATTAAAAAATACAGAATCACAGATGTTAAAAGAAAACCCAGTGCTGACAGTGACAGATCTGGGCTCAGAATCCAATATGTGGATATTGCTCTGAGGGTGGATATTTGCTAATAATGATCCCCACAGTCTGATTAATAACCACTGAACTCCAGACTCTTTTTTTTATCCTAAAGGAGAGCCACAAAGACAGGTCCCTTTGGAAAAGGGGACCGTTTTTACAGCTTTACATATGACTTCTAAGTAGCAAGATAGACTCCTAAGTAGAAAGGGAACAGCAGATAAATTTACAGGGTTTCCTAAAAGTGTGTGTAAGTGGAGAAAGGGTTCATTTGTGCAGCCTGTACAACTCCTGGTTGGCTAACTCAATGCCTACAGCATAGTGCTGCATAAAAGTTTTGCTGCTAATTGCCTTCCCATTTCAGCTAATTCTCTGCTGCATGAGCAAACCGGGTGTGAAGCCAATTTTCACAGCTTCCAGGGTTTTACATGGCTTTCCATGCTGCAGAGCTGCAAACTATCCTTTAATTGAATTAAACACTTAATTGTGCTTATAAATGTGGAAAGGATACACCCTCCCCTCTTAGAAATAGGAATAGATATTGATCTGTAAGCTTGAAACCTCCTCATTCCCAGTTTATTAATAATACTTATAACTTTGGAATTTTTTTGATTGCCAAGGGTTTTTTTGTTGTTACTGTTGCAGAGATTTTGACTAGTAACTATTTTCTGAGTCTTAGATAGATATAACTAATTGGTTTTCCATAATTTATATGCAGTATTTAAAGAGTAATAGATAGATTTCAAAAGATGTCATCTGGATTTTGTGACAGGCACTGTATCACAGTACCAGTGTGGTTACACAAAATTATACCAGCAATTTCATATTGAGTACGCACATGGTCCTACACTGTTACTTAAAAGCACACTAGAGCAAAGCTAGTCCTTCGTTTCAGTGCTGCTGTACAGAGTTTGTAATATATCCCAGAACTTTATCCCAAGCAGAGACAATAAGGATGTGGGGACACACACAAGCACACATTTGTACACACAATCAGAGATAATGTGGACAAAAGAGGCACAATGGAAATAATTAGTTTTTCTTCCCGTTGTTTTACACATTATTATTCTTTCTTAGGAAAATAAGTGAGACAAGTTAAAAATTCTACGTAAGATCTCAAATTTTACATCAGTGCAAAAAATACTATTGCAAAATAAAGAAAGAGGTGGAGGGAGGAGGGAGAAACTAATAAGACTTTTAAGGACTAAATATAGAAAAAAATCTAGTTTATCTGGTATATTAAAGTCAGCCTGAATTATTAAGAGAAACTCCCCTTGTGTCCCCAGGCACTTTACAGCGTCTGTTCAGTCCATATGAAAAGTTCTGGATGCTTTGTGCAAGAATCACATTTGTTGATGAAGCACAAATTTAAGAAGACAGGCAAAAGAGGTCTATGTGGCTAGGGACTGATAATGGTCCATAGGGCATTTCACCTTTACGTTACTAGTCCAAATCCAACCTAGCTAAAGTAATGGCTGAAAGTTGTTACGGTCTGAGAGCTGCTCAGTGGCCTATGTGAAATGGATGCAATGATCTTTGACCGGCTCCCTCTGTACTGACTGTCAAATCACAACTCTTCCTCCTGGCTATTATTTAGGGTGACTCTAGACTTTAACAAATAGGGCAAAATAAAGCCCTGGGAGTAGAATCTTAACTGTCTACATTCTCTGCAAGTAGTAAATACTATAAGCTTAGGGCATTTAAACTTATTACTGTACAGCAATTTAGACTGCATTACCACCAGTGGACCTTGACTGCTATCAATATGAGCTATGCGCGTACAAAGAAAAAGAGATGATTCCCTCTTCAGAAAGATAGGTAATATGCATATGAGAAAGGACAGAGGGACAGAATCAAATTTATGGATTATTTTTATGCTTAACTGCAATTTCTTTACCACAGCCATGCTACACTGAACAAAAGCTTTCAGCATACCACTCTTCACAGCACTACAGTTTCAAAACACTAACCTATGCTAAGGCTAAATATGTCAGCAACTGCTTTCAAAAGCATCAGTATCACAATTGTGATATTTTCAAGACCATAAATAGTCTTGAAAAACTATTTCAAAACTGCAGTGGAATTTATTATAATCATACCAGCAATGTACTGAGAGTTTCTCAAAACTATGTAAGGCCCTCTTCCTTTACTCTTCCTTAACTCTTTTTCCTGTCTTCCACACAACCGTCTGTCCCAGGAATCAATAGATATATGCTTGGACCACAACACAATTAAATTTGTCCTGAGCATTTGCTTACGTTTCTGCAGCTTCATTCGACTTCTGAGCTTGGAAACAGTTTACATTTTCTACTGTATTACTGGTATAAATGTTGACTTTGCTAAGCTTATTTTTCAGCATCAGAAGAACGTTTAATATTGTGATGAAGAGCAAGCACAAGAGGTGAATAGCATGCAAATTTTCAGGATCCTGTTTGCTTTACAGGGAGAGTGAATTTTTACTGCAGATTTAATGTGGCAACACAAATACAGAGTTATAGATTTGACTAATATCTGTCAAAATACAGACACCCAAGGCAAAAGATTCTGCCTTAGTTTCCTCTGTTATGCAACTACGTATGGTAACACCAAGCAAATTCAGAGATAACAAAATGGTGGATAAACAATAGAGTAGTAACGTATATTTTTACACGAGTGCATCAGAAAGGCAAGGATGAAGTTAAAAAATAAAACTATACTTGCCGGTGAAATTTAAGACTTATGAAGTGGACTTATGAGAATAGTTAGCCTACTGCAACTTTCCTACCTTTTACCCCTAACCCTATACAAAAATGGCACCATACGCACACATCTGAAACAATACAAAGTTTACCTACTCAGATATGATATTTTCAAATGTGAAATATTTTTATTGTTATATTGCCTAATGCTTTTAGCTAAAAACTGCACAGACATCATCACAGGTCCTCAGAATATATGCTGTAATAAACTGTGTAGATACAACATAAAGGAACTTCAACAAATTTACTGGTATGGGATTAAGAACTCCAGTTCAGATGTGTTACAAAGAAAGGAATATGAAATATTTAGACATGCCCTTAACAGGACATCTGAAGAGGCCTGAGCCAAAAATGGCATCTGTGTTATCAGCCTCACAGACAAGATGGTGACAGAGAAAACAAGCAGTATGGAGGGTATAAGAAAGAAGACCTTTTTTTACTTACGTCCATCTTGAGCTGTTATTATAAATCTGAAGTACAGATATAAATCTGAGTCAGCAGCAGAGATGTCAGTAGTATGTATTTGTGGTCAGGACTGCAGAGGTGATGTGTAAAAGGAGAGGAGAGATGGATCAAAGCTAAAACTCCATGGAATTTTGGCAGCATTCAGATGACGATGTTTCGAAGGATGAATGAAAGGAATTATTAAGGATTTAGGAGGAAAACAAGTACAGAAATGGAGCCAAAGATACAAGGTATGATGAGACTTAATAAGATCAAAACTGGCAGCATAAGAGGAGGACGAAGCAGTAGCTAAGAAAGCATCATTAGGTAATTTGGTGAGAGTGGTTTTAGCTAACACGAAGGTCAGAAACCGGTTTGAAGGGTTTTATAATATCACTGAAGATCAGGTGCTTTTAACACAACAGAATGTGAATGCATAAGCAGCAAGTGATCTCAGAACAACACTGCAAAGCAACAGAGGGGAAATAGAATCAGGAATTTTCTAAGGATTGAGAATGTTAATAAAGACTAAAATGCTCTTGAATTGTGAAAGAAAGCAGCAACAGACATTGTCAAGAGAAAATCAGGAGAAAATGATAGCAAGTGTAGGAGAGGTCAGGAAATAGGGTAAGAAGGGATCACTGATGAAAATGTAAGAGCTAGAGAAGAGGAATTGATAAGAAGCAGCTATAGCTGTGTCAAAAGACCAGCAGAACAGTAGCAAATCTAGCTACTTGTATAAAAAAAAAAAAACACCACCACAAAAATTGCAATAAGGGTGGAACAGGGTACGCAGAAAGACAGAACCTTGCGGAATCTGGAGCCTCCATCCTTGGAAACATTCAAAGCAGCACAATGCTCCAAGAAACCTGATCTACCTTTGAAGCTGGCTCTGCTTTGAGAAAGAGGATAGACTAGATTACCTCCAGAGATCTGTTCCAACCTTTGTGTAAGAAGGACAGAAAGGAGGGAGATTAGCTGGAGAGATGCAGTAATTATTTCAGTTTATCAGTTTGGATATGTGTAAAGGAATCATCAGGATTTTAATATAGCTTTATATACAACATGAGCCCTTAGGAACAGAATTTCCAAGGCACCTTCACACATAAAAGTGAAGTTAAGTATCTAGCGGTATTTCCAGGAGTGCTTACATCTAAGTCTCAGCAATGGCGATGAGATTTCCTATATAAGCAGCTTAGCAGTGCAGACCCTTTATAAAATCCCAGCCAGTACTGTATATGTCTTAAAGAATGTGAATCACCTTTGAAATCTGACCTCAAGATATCAGGACAAGTGAATCCAAATTCAAAACTAAAGGAAACTGAAGGGAAAAATAACCATAAATAACAAATGAATAGTTACACTTCCTATCAAAATTCACCCTATTCAGGCTTTAACAGTTAATAAGAAAATCATAAATAGTTTGGAATCCTTTTACCACAGTTGTAACCAATACATTTCTGGAAGTTTCTGCTCTTTAAAGTGTAATAGATCTTTTTTATTAACATAAAATGTTCTTATGTTAATGACCAAACCAAAATTTCAGAGTCCTTTGCCTCTCTGGGAAAGAGTAAATAGGCTAACAATATGGGCTCTAGGCAAATCTTTCATCAAGATTAGATTCACGTATTTGACATCAGAGATATGAAAAATGAGACATGTGAGTAGATCAAAATCCCAGACTTGATCAAGATTTTGGAAGATTATGAGAAAGGAACTGTGACAGCCGTGTCAAGAGTGTGCTATAACAGAATGTTAGATTTCCTGGTTAGTTAACACTATTCTTCTTCTAAGGAGAGAACAGATGCAGGAGAAAACCTGAATTTCCAAAGGCATTTTTGCTGGTAAATTATACCTCACATATGTGTGCTTCCAATCAGAATAAATGTTCTGAAGTTTCAATGTCAAATGGTTGGAACTGTAAAACTGAGACCCAGATTCCTGACTATGCAGAAGAAGACAGTAAGGATCACATCTTCAGTGTAGGATCTTCTCTGCAGCAGCATTCATACAGTTAAGAGCAGTTCAGGGGTTGCTCTAATCTTCTCCAGCTGTTCACAGCTGTCACAGGACTATTGTTACTTGGTCATACAATAATGGGTACATACGCTACCAATTACTAACACCACATAAATGCAGGAAAAGTAGTGATTGGAAGTGACTTTCTACATTCCAGTGGATATCTGGCTGGAATACAACCTGTTCTTTTTGTGACTCGAAAAGTCAAGTTCTTTCAAAATCTTTAAAGAAATCAAAATAAAATATTTTGTTTTTTTAATAATATTTAGCAAGTACAGGTAGAGTGACAGCAAGTTTTACTGCTGAATATATGTTCCTTGGAGGAATCCTGCAAAATAAAAATGTCTCTAAGTAATAATAGTACAAAGAAAACTAAGTGTCACATGATCTTAAACAAATGGCATGTATAGGAGTAGTGAAATGCTCTCTTACGCTTTCTGTCTCAAAAACACAATCAAAGCTGCTTATTTATGTAACAAAAGGCTGGTTTTTTTGATGTCAACATCTTCTGCCTTCAACTCCAGAATCAGTGCATGACTCCAGTTTTACAAGTGACTCCAAATCATGGTAAAACAAACAAAAAAACTACTTTCCAAAGGTTTCCAAAGGTTTACCTATGCGCAGAATCACAGAATCATTTCATTTGGAAAAGACCTTTAAGATCATCATAGAATCATAGAATAGTATCATTTGTAAGGGACCTTCAAAGGTCATCTAATCCAACTCCCCTGCAATGTGCAGAGACATCTTCATCTAGATCTGGTTGTCCAGAACTACATCCAGCCTGGATGTCTCCAGGAATGGCACATCATCAAGTCCAACTGTAAACCTAACACTATCAAGTCCACTACTAGTTCATGTCCCTAAGTGTCACATCTTTTAAATACCACCAGGGACGGTGACTCAACCACTTCCCTGGGCAGCTTGCTGAGGGAAAGGAGAAAAGCAGGTATTGAGTGAAAAATACTGTTTAGTAGAAAGCAGGATTTCTGACTGAAGATAATACCCCATTTATATCAACATGTATTTTCCCAATTCTAGCTTAGTTCATGCACAAGTACTCATCACTCAAACAGAAACAAAACAGGCAAGAATGTTATACATCATTAGGGAGTCTAAACTCAGTTATGATGGACAAAGCCCCAAGCATCCTAAAGCTTTACTGAAAACTGGAGAAAGATTTCTATCATTTCGTTTTCAGGAAAGGAAAGGAAAGAGCTTCTTGATCTTAGATGTCCTTGGCACTGACAGAGTAGTCACTGCGGGAGTATTCACATAAATAAGGTTGTAGAATCAGGCCCATCATTCTTAATTTTAAAATATCGCTTTCAGACCAATGAGCAGACAATTTGGTATGTTTTTTTATCAGAAATTTAAAAGTATGAACTAGACCATATTCATCAGGACAAAAAGACTCTGTATAGGAATATTCCTATTTGAATGCAATAAAATCTCTTTCTCTAGTAATTAGACTCTATTTCAAGGAATCAGACAATGTCATCACTGCCATGTATGAAACCCAGCAGCCATTAAAGGCATTCTTTTGCCGCTGCATTTAATATACAGGTTTATACAAGTCTAGTGGCAGGACAGAATTTACTAGTTCCATGAAAATTCATTACACCTCTGCGCGGATAATAACTCCTGGTTCACATCCACATTCAGCAAGAAACATAGCCCGCATGAGACTATGCCCCGTTTTCCTGAACTGTGTGTGAAGAAGACTGATTTTGCTTGCCTGTGTCTACTTTGTTTAGAGAAAACAGTTCAGTCTTGGCTAGTATTCTTGTAAGGACTAATTTTCTTGACCACCAGCTCATACCAGCTGGGATCTGCAAAATCCCAACCTCTTGGAGAAGGAAGGGAACAATGTCATTTTTCTCCATTGTCCAACATGACCTAGTATGGATAGGTCCTTAGCTCTACAAAATTGTTCTGAGATACCCCTACAAAATGCTCTGAGGTATTCATCACGCAATGTTAGTCAGTATTTCAGACCACTGAGAGTTGGGCACTGCACACTGCGCTCAAAGCTGAGTGAGGTGGTGGTGGCTGCCAAGGCTGTAATTGATGTAGGCTTTACATACTTTTAGTCTTAATCCTTCATAGGACACTGTGAACTTTGACACCATACAATCCTATCTCTTTATCCTTTGTGCGAGCTTGCCTCTGGCCCTGCTTTTCTGCAGGTCTTGCAGCAAGTAAAAAGACTTCACTTGCTTCCACAGTGATTGAATTTCTCTGTTTGAACAATTCATCCCCAGAAGACAGCTGGGTCTTCCCATACTAGAACTAAATTGTAAATAATACTAGAACATCGCAGCATAGACAGCTATGGAAAATGTCCCTAAATACACACACCTGAGTGACAAAGCAGTGAGGACACAGTAGTATCAACAGCACTCACACTCACCTTGGGCTACCCCAACTATGAAGACAAACAGGACAACGTAAGCATTATTAGTACAGGCATGGTCAGTGCACAGCTCAGTTCCTCTCTCTTACAACCAGGCTGTCCTTATCTCCACAAATAATTCCTCCTGAGTTAAGAACAAGTCATATAGATCAAAGAGCTACTTCACACAACTCAAACTCCTGCTGTGAAAACAGATGTATATACCTTCCTCTCTACAGAGTAGTTATATATTCATTTAGATATACATTTGACTATTATTTCCATTCATCTCCTCACAGGTATATGTGTTCTCAACGCTTCACCACCTTCATGGAGCCCAAAAGTTGTTCTATTCTGACTTGGGACATACAGGCCAAAGGAAAGGAAGCTGCTGTGCAGGGTAATGGCCTGGGGGAAAACAGATTTAAAGTACAAAGGGCAAGATGGAGGGAATTCTGGAAGAACAGGAGGAGTTGCGAAATATGAGCAGTACCAAGTACCTGTGAGAAGCTCAAAGGTAATACAAACCATGAAAACATGAGTATCACTTGAGGGGAGAGTGGGGTAGTAAAACAATGGCAAAGGAAGGTTTGGAAAAAGTCAGTTATCTCACTCAGGTTTAAAACTTCCCAATCCATCAATGCTAGTACTCACATACGACATACCATTAATGACAGTATTCATACAAACTGTAACACTACACTAGTTGAGTGTAATCAATGTTTTTCTTCTTCTGTGGTATCTGTGAAGTAGCCATTTTAATGTATCTATGAGACAGTATTATTCCCATTTTACTGATAAGGAGCCATATCACAGAAAGACAAGAACAACCAGAAGATGTGACCAAGGCAGGGAACTAAGCACAAATTTCCCATATTTATTTTAATAAATCTAATCATCATTATTGTCTTACTCCAAATCCAATATCCTTGCCCTCATTCAAGATACTCCCCACAGACTCCATTATCAAGCTTTGGCTGTCCTGGCATTCTTTTTCCAAACCTTTTATTGATCATGTGCTCTTCCAAGTTTCTTGCCAGGAAAAGAATGAGGCACCAAGATGACAAAGCGAAGTGCAACGGAGTGAAAAAGCCAGAAGCAGTAGAAGAGAGCAGTATTGTGAGGCTTCCAAGAAATTGTGCATTTTGAAAGCATGGACTTTAAATGCAATAATTACTCAATGCAAAGGGAGTATTTCCCAGTGCTACCTAGTTTCCTTTCACAAGGAATACAACTTTCACAGGAAGATGTTAGCTCAATCCAATTTGAAGCTGTCCACAATTTCTAAAAATGTCTCAGAACTGATGTAAAGCTTTACAACTTACAAAGGACTGAAGTAAATCCACTACCTTCTGATATTTCAACTTCAAGATCAAATAATTATTAGGCCATTGTCAGCTATAGAACAATAAAGAAAACAAAATTATCCAGACTGTATTAACAAGATGCAATACTAGATAAATTAGTGATTGCTTCTGGATTCAAATCTTTTACAAGTGTGCAGTAAGTAAACTGAACAGCATCTGGCACTGTACAGTTCACATAGATTGGTATTGCAGTGGTTTTCTGCACAGACACTCTCCAAGTTATTAACTTACATTAACAGTCTGTTGAGTAATGAAGAGATTAACCTGCCCAGCTGTTATCAGGATGTGTCATCAGGTGCATCTGTAACTCAACTATTAGGTCTCATTTAAGTTCTGAATTCTGAGGTTGCATCCATGCAACATCCCAAAAATCTGGTTCACTTAGCAGAATCTGTCCAGAATCAATACTCATAATCAGGTAACATGTGATCAGCAATACAGAGAAAAAGTAGAAATGCCTTAGTAGGAGCAGACATGGTAAGTATCTAGCAGGACTAGAAAAATTTGCCTGGAACAGGGTCGGGTCTTGACTACAAGTCATGGATGCATCACTTTTTTTTCTTATATTTAGATTTAAATCCAAATTTTGGGCAAAGAAAATGAAACTTTTGCAATGTTGTCCTAGAGTGAACAGAGGCACTGCTCTCAAATTTACAATGACATTTACATGAACAGAGTTCTGATCAGTTCCCTACTGTGCAAAGGAAAATGAAGCAGCAGAGAGGAAAAGCAGAGGAAGAGCCAACATGTAACAATAGTATTTGGAACAGGCATGCAAAGAGACAAGTGATGGATGGTTGGAGGCACAGAAACTGGAAAAAAAAAAGTGCTCGATAATGGAGTTCTAGCTGGAGAGTCAGTGAGAATGAGAAGGATGTACAAAAGCCTGGGAATCCAGCCCTGGAAAAATGAAGGTTGAAGACACACAGACATCGACTACCGAAAGGCATTGAAGACAAGGAGGTAAAGAGCAAGTACTTGGGCTATGCTCTAGGTAAAAAAAGGAACAACATGGGAGAAGAAGCCAGGGGGCAGTGAGAACTAAAACTGTTCTGCTAAGGGCAAAGAATCATAGAATCACAGAATTCCAGAAACACAGAATCATAGAAGGGTTTGGGTTGGAAGGGAACTTAGAGATCATCTAGTTTCAACCCTTCTGCCACGGGCAGGGATTATAGGATTGGTTTATACTCAGAGTTATAACAGATGGAGAAAAAACGGGTAGAAAAGGTCATTGAGAATTGAGCAGAGAATCAGTAATACTAAAATACCCTTCTGCAACCTGTGGGAACCAAACTGCAGTTTCTCAGTATTCCTGCGTCATCAGAAAGTATCTGCGGAGTCTGATGGTAACGCAAAAGGCATCTTTTATCTTATTCATTCAGCAGTAGTTTTCCCAGAATATTATTCTATGGATTTCCTTTAAAAGAAGAATGGTACAAGGTGGTGGTGGGGATTTTAAGGTTCCAAGCATCTCCTAATTCAGATGGGGTTTAAGATATCCTTACAGATTTCAATTTTTAAAATGCTGTGTGCTCTTCATCTTTCCCTCTCTCTCTCTTACCATCTCTCTTTCTCTCTCTCTTTCTCACACAGACACATTTTTAAAGTAAAATTTTTAACATGACCAAATCAAGCACAAAGATGTCACAAGTGCCAGGCTGCCTATATAACCTGATCTTGTGAATGAATGTCATGATGAAGACTAATAGCAGGACTCATACACCACTTTTCCCCAGAACACACCTGCCTCATTCACTGCACAGGATGGCATTGCTGGAAGGATGAATCAGAACTGTGTACCAAAGAAGGTTCATTTGGTGAAGAATTTTGAAGAAATGCACTAAAAAATGGGACAGCTTTGCAAGAATGGTTAAGGTAATTGGATGTGGGCCTAAAAATAGTATTCTATCTTTTATTGCCATAAAGTTCCCACTGTAGTAATTCAAACCAGGTTTTTCACATGCAGTCACTAAAAAAGCATATTCTTTCCTTTCTGTATGACTCACTCAGATGAGGCATTTGAATTTGCACAAGTGATGAGCGCTCAGAGACACAGCTGGAAACAGGAAGACCTGAGCTGGAAAAATTCTATGTCACAGTAAGGTCTTGAGGCTTTTGGACCTAAGCATCTCAGATGGTCTTGTAGATGAATGGCACCTTTTGAACAGAGTTTCTCTGGGTCGCAGTTCCCACCAATAAAACAGAGATCACACTGCTTTCGGATCTCAAAGGCCTGCAGAAAACTAATTTAATGTTTGATCACCACTTAGATGCTATAATGATGATCACTAGGAAAATCCCAGAAGGAAATTACTAATTAATAATTCTGCCTACAGAGCAGGGCTTAAATGCTCTGTAGTAAACAAGGTATGAGGCCATACACTGAACAATGTCAAGGAAACAAAATACTGAACAGCTGCTCATTAAGTGACTATCATATACCCTGTGCACTGAATGAGGAAAGATCTTATAAGGAAAATAGTACGTCAGTGTGTAATTAAAGAAGTCTTCATAATGCATATGCAAGGGGAGATTAAATTAACTTGCCTTAAAGTTAATTTTGGCATGTATTAGTTTTTGAGTATTTGGACTATTTAAGGTAGATTTTCAACAGTTAATATGAAATAACTGATGACGCTGCTGAAGTCTGAGTCTAACCATCTGTATTTTTCTCATCTACTTCAAAACAGAATTTACTTTTGACTACTGGAAATGCAATACTGGAATAAGTTCTAGCAACTGGAATATTGGAATGACTACTTAATTACCAATTATTCCTATTTTTTTTCAAAAAGCATCACAAACAGCAGAAGAGGCAGGTTAAAGTATAGAGACCATCCTCTATGTAATATGCTACAGCACAGTAGTTCCTGCTGCCTATCATTGTCACTTGAATTGAACTACACAAGTTCAACAAGAAATTTATGACTGATTCTCACAAGTAAAGAGTACATTCATCTTCTATTAACTTCAATGTGTTTGTCAGGGCCCCAGAAAGTCAAGAGTGCTAGTAAACATATAAAAAGGAGGTGAAGAAGGGTCAGCTTCTGTGAATACCCATCATCACAGAGTAAAAGACTTCCCCTGATGGGATCTGTATTGGACACAAGAAATCATCCTAAGTGAGACATTTGTCGCTTTCTACAAATTCTCCAAGTGTTCTCACCAAAGGCAACTCCACTGGGTCTTCACTACAGTGCTTGTTACTGTGCCCAAAATTTAAACAGACTGTCTATAGTTTTATAAGACTGTAAATAAGAACAGGAACAAAACCACTAGCCCATTAGACAAGCCAGTATTTAGTTGCTCTTGTTTTAAAGTAAATGCAGACCCTTTCTGGTGGTCATTCCTTTATTATACAACTTTCTTGTTTACTTTAAGCATAAGTTTTATGTGGCAATAGTCCCTGAAAAGAACCAGTTAATCTCTAAAAAAGAATTCAAGAAAATCATGTAGACTCCATCTGACCCTGAAAGATTTTCCCATAAGAATTAACCATTGGCTTTTGCAACTCATCAACTACTCTTTAAGAAAGCACGGTTTCTTTGAACTTAATAAAATGGATTTAAATATTAGGTTACTTATAAATATTCATAGAAGTAGAAGGAAATTCCCATAAATGCAAGCTCAATTTTAACAGATTTTGTGAAATACTACAAAAAATTATTCATTTAACCCATTTTGATTTTCAGACTGGCTGGACACATCATTTTTGTAGCAACTTCTGTGCATACCCTTAGATGTCCACCTTTACCTAACACCTTCTAAAATCTGAACTTTAATTCAAATATTTTTGACTTTCAGTGTTCTATAGAACCCAGAATTCCACTCTAACAAAACAAACTATTAATAAAATATTTTAAAATTGCATAGGACACCCTTTTTCATATAGGCATTTCTATGGGCACCTACAAAATACAGCAATCATCATTCATCTGTCATAATTACTATCCCTTATTTCTCAGCAACTTTGAGATATCTTGCAAAATATACATTCAGCAGCAGATCTGCAAAGGGCTACAGTGCCAGAAGGTTTTCAAATTTAAGTATAATACTTCGCATGCAAATAATGTTTCATCCCTGACTTTGTATTTCAATTTCAGCTATACATTTTATTGCATTGATCTTAGTTTACAAACTAAACACACAGTACTGACTATTTCAGTGATTCTGATAACTTCACAGTGCATTTTGCAAGTTCACTTAGCACAGTCGTGGTATTGCTGTCTTTAAAGTTAAATGCAACTGCTTAACATAGTCAATTGGATTTTATTTACCAAATTCTTTTCAGGCTGATCAAACAAACATGCTCTTCAGCTATGAAACTACTTTTATCTTTAATAGTAAGATAAACTGATTTTTACACTTGCACTTACAAAGCAATTTTTATTGCTGTTTACACATTTGAAACTTTTATAAATGAAGACGGCTAAATACTATAACTCTGAAAGACAGGGAAAATGAGGTAGAGAGATTTAGTCAACATTCACATGTGACTCAATGTAATTTCATGTTTTCATCTGTAGGATCCATTGTACTTCTGTTCCCAGTTCTTTTTGAAAAACATGCCATCTATTTAAGTGGCAAAACAGATTTTGGCTGAAAGGCATCACTACCTAAACACAGATAATATGTTGTAGAGCAGAAATTAGAACACTGGTCTTCTAACTTTAAGTTTCTTGCTTAATCTGAGACAGTTCTGCAGGCTGCATTTCTGATGCTTGAAGGGGTTTCTGCGTTTATTTACTGAAGTACATTTGAGATTATTTTTGGCATCTTTACCCTGGGTCATGAAACAGCATGTTTTGGCACCTGCTAGCCTCACTAGCAATCTGCTTACTCCAGGCTGTCATCCTTGTGCTACTCCTGGGTATGCATCTGACAAAGTCTTGCAGGTTTGCTGGGATCCAGAGTTTTGAAAACAATGGGAGAAGAGCGGCATATGAAAATGCTGCATTGGTGTTCAAGCGTCTTAGACCGGCCTTTATTTGTTGATTTTGTACTTTAAATATATAACAAATAACACTGTTTCTGTGTGTTCCATTTTACTGCTTATGGTTGATACTTGAAGCAAACATAACCAAAATAAAGCAGAGATCCTTTCTCCTAAATTCATTTGTTAGCACTTGAAAACATTCATCACACGGACTTTCATGTATATTGCACTAACCATCTCAGCTGCTGGTGAGTTTAGTGAAACTCTGGCACTAACAGTACAGATTATGATGGGGATACAATCTAAATTAGTCTACTAGCCTACATTAATTGCATATCCTCACTTCACTGTCTACCTGCAGAGATTTCGGATTGAGAAAAAAGTACCTGTTCTGAAATGGTTTACAAGGTCCAATCAAAACTGTGGTGTGATCCTGTACATAGAGATTATTAGCAGAGATTAGTAAGAAAACGATTCCACAGGAACCGGTGGAATAACCGATGACGGATACAAATTACCTACTTGCACAGTAAAGTCTACTCAGTTTTCACATTTAAAATTACTAAGTAGGAGAAGGCGGGGGTGCAATATTTTTATTTTTAAACTCATCACCTCATGACTATGACTAGAAACGAGCACCCCAGTGCAGCAAAACAAGGACATCTGAAGGAAAAAGTGCTTCCTGAAGAGTAGGATATTTTCCTCTGGCTTAGTTCCTATGGACATAGAGTTCATTTCACTTACCTTCGAATATCTGCAATATAGGCATCAACATCTAGGCTGATCTCTAGGTTTCCTTTATTCTCACTAGCAAGGAACATGCTATTCTACAGTCTGATTCATTTGACCTACTTAGATGGCTACCTTCTGAAAAGATGAATCACTCCCTAGAAGTGTCTATTTCTCTCTATTGACTATAAAGGCAGCCTAGGCAAAGACAATTTAGATATAAAAGCCATCTACATTAGGACAGATAAAATTTCACCCCTGAAGCCAAGAAAGGGAGCACAAAAGTGAATGCTATTTTCAGTAATATTTAACTTCTGCATGATTTTGAAATAGGAAACCATCTACAAGGTCATCAAGAGGACAATACTACTGAGAGCTGGTGAGAAGCAATGCCCTGCTCTGTCCCAAACCACAGTGGAGCAGCTCCTTCTTGAAAGGAGCAAGGTGACCATGAAATCTGCACCTTCCCACAAATGCGTTTGGAAGAAGAGAGGAAACTTTTAGAGTACCCTTCTTTCTTTAAACTTAGTCTGCAACAGCATGAATAATGGCATACTAGAATCATAAACTGCATTTGTACACAGAAAGGGCTACTGAACTATAACAACTTTCACATGCTTTGCCCTGCCACCATGCTTTTAGGAAACATTTTAAAACAGTTTGTCATTATAGCTTTGACTGACTAGAAAACATGTACCTTCTGTTGACTTTAGCTACTTATTGGATAAGACTCTTAATAGCTTTTATCAAGCATATTCCTTTCCTTGGCATTCTTCAGTGCACTGAAGATGGATGTGTGCTGTAGAAATGTACTTCTCTTTTGTCTCAGTGTATGAAAGTCTTTTTTTATACGTAGGCTTGTTAATAAAAGCTTTATTTCTACTGTATAGAAAGCACAGTTCTTATCTAATTCAACCCTGATTCAAACCCTATTTTATCAATGAAGACTTTATCATAACTCCACTTGGCTTTCAAATTTGTCTTCTGTGTCTTCCTTGGCTTCAGAAGAAATACTTCAGTTAGATACAGCAGCTAAGCAATATATACACATTCATGTGAAGTGGAAAAAAAAGAAGAAAGTGCATATATGCTAAGATATTTTTGCGCAGCAAAATTTACAACCCAATATTCATAAAGACAAAAGAATCATTTAAGATCACATAGCAAAGCTAAAAACTGGAAACTGATCAAAAAAAAAGCTACATACTAACCCTTCTTCATAAAATGCTGGAGTAGTTCCAAACCCCTGCCATGGGCAGGGACTCCTCACACTAGACCATGTTGCCCAAGACTCTGGCTATACTGGCCTTGGAATCTGTCAGGGATGGAGCACTTACCACTTATTTTGGCAACCTGTTCCAGTGCCTCACCACCCTCACAGTAAAGAACTTCTTTACATCATGAAATCATTTTTCACCTCTTCTAATCCAATTTCTCCAATATTTCCTAAGTATTTGCTATGAAAATGATCAGCTCTATCACCACATTTCTCTTAAAAAACATTGTTATTTATGTTGCATACTCCCCTTGATGTAGGATTTGGATTTATATATGTAGCTGCTACTGCAGTGAGAAGAGACCATGCCCTTTTTATAGTGGGTTTGATTTGATTTTATATCCCAAACAATTTTCAGGCTGATTTAGGGATTACATATTCTGGCAGGCCGAGGTATATATTCAATAAAACACAAGAATTTTAATTTTCTTTTTTCCTATTTTTTATTGGTGATGTTACCCTTACCTGGTGTTTTTGCTTTAACGTAACTGTTTTCTGTAGCTGCTAACATCAGCAGCAGCCTCTAATCAATCACAGTTGGCTCACCCATGCAATATAAACAGCCATGTCTGTTCAGAGGAGCAGAGATGCTGCCTAGAAACTGCAGTTTAGAGAGCCTACTGCCTCATTTTTGAACCACTTAAGTCTGGAGAGAGGAAAAAAGAAAGAATCACAACTTTATGTGATGATTTCTACTACATAAAGTGGTAATTTATAAATTGTAAATTTAACAACATGTGACATTTTGATTGATGAACTTTGCTTTTTCAGATCATATTAGGAAAATTTACCCTGCCAAGAGCTAACATGAACTTCCCATCATGACATTATATTTGTAATACTCTGAACTAACATAAGACATTATTTTGCTTTCTGCATCCCTGACATTCCATCAACATCCTTATATAAGAGCAGGATGATATAGAACTGAAGAGAATTAATTTCGGCTAATGAAGGAAGCTAACATTTCTGAATACTCAATTATTTGAGTGGGGCAACTAAGATACCAGAAACAAGGAAGGACACCTGATTTTGCTTCAAAAGCAGAAAAAGCCCAATCACAACTCCTGATCCTTCGGTTTTGTTGAATTTTGCTCAATACTTAGCTAAGGGTCTTGCAAGACGTTTGTGGCATAGACAAAACCTGAATTCACTTTTTCCAAATCTAAGCTAATTCTCTGATTAATGGACCAGACTTTTCTCATTCCCTGAGGCACTGTAGAACAAGCCGCTAGAACATAAAACTGGCCAAGAAGAATACTGCATACCAGGGATTCCTACACTGTCTAATTAGGCTTGCTTTACTATGTCTTTTCATCATGGTGGCAGGGCAAACTGAATAAAGCAGCAAGGATAAAGTGCCTTAAAATCACTAAGCTATGACAGTCCCTTCTATGGGTCTGCACCCTGTAAGGGACCAGGGCACCCTCTGAAGATGTCGATAACTGCATCAAAAATGCTTAAAATTATATATCTTTCATTGGATACATATTACAAGATAGAGCTTAATATAAAGCCCAGAATGGTGTTTCTATCTGCCATCAGCTGAAATTAGCAATCCTCACAAAGACTGACATTCACACAAAGAAGGGAGCTTACATGAGGTTTTCAGGGGTTGGTTGCTAAGTTTCAAACCGATTTAATCGTCTATAGTATATACAACTGTTTGTATGTCAGCCATGTCAGATATCTGGAACGTAAACATAATGATTAACAAAATGTGCACATCTGATATTCCTCTGCAGATACAAGATCAAGATGTATATATATTTTATTCAGGCAAAAAGAAAACAGCAAAAATCACACCAGCAGGGTTTAGTCTGCAGGGTTATGCCCTCGCAGAGCTGCAAAAGCCAGAAAGACTGTGAGAGGTTCTATTTGTAAAACATCAAATGTAAAGAAGGTAAATATTTCAATTGAGACTCTGGGGCTCTTGGTAACTGCTTACGAGTTATCTCTCTGCTTCTGTTGATGCAGGGCTGATTTTATTACACACACACACGCACACACAGACAGGCCACAGTTTCTTAATTGTCTTGTTCTGTAGAAGACTCTACAACAGAAAGATCATCTCACAAATCCATTTACTTTTCTCATGTACATTTCATCACTTCTCAAACTTAAAAATTATTTAGCAGCCCACCAGAAAGCGCCATAAAGATTTCTCAGGATCCTAAATCACAGTGCGAGAAGTTCTACGACCTCGACCCCTCCAGCTGATGTCCAGAATATGTCTTGCATATTCTCATCCCACCTTCACAGATTATTTTACAGCTTTCTTCTTCTTATACTTGCATTTCAAATATTACTGCTTTCCACTGAGATATGCAGTGTCTCATCAACTCATTACAGTAGATGGGCAAAAATAAGTTTTCTCTGATATTTAATTTAAATTTTCCCTATAATAACTTAATTACTATGTAATGTAATTGATTCATGCTTTATCTCCTTTTAGTATAGAAATTCTGAATCTAACTACCTTTATAACTGCTGTCCATCATCATCAAAGAAACCAAGTCAGTACACCAATATATTATATATCTGCCTCTATCTTACAAATTATTCATCTTTCTACTGAACTTTGCCCTCAGTTTCCTCTGAAAAGTGGGACCTATGACTTTTAGTGGAGCTTATTTCCCTAATAAAATAAATATTCTGATGTTCTTTTGGAAAGACATACAGCACATGCAAGAAAATAATAGCACAACTGTGCCCTGTTATATTAGATAAGGAAGGTCTCTAAAAAATGTCTCCCTAACAGCTGCTCAGCATGGAATCTGATACAAGCCTTCTGAATTTCTGGGTAATGCATCGGTTTTCTAAATGAGAATTCAGTAAAAGAAATAGGATGCAAAAAAATCTCTGTGATAAAACAGTAAGGGAACACTATCTATTTTCTCTATATTCCACACACATGGCAGGCAAACGTATCCAGCACTTTGCATAAGTTTGCAAGCAATGCTTAAGAAAAATGTATTCTTCAAAACTGAAATGGGTTTATCATTACCAGCCTCTGAATTCAGTTCATCCACATTTTGTAACTTACACACTTAGTTTATATGCTCATTTGTTTTTCATGCCAGCAAGTAACAACTACAGTGATTATCTGGAGGTAGGATGGCACTAGGGGAAGCCATACTTTATGGATAAATATATACATATACAAATATATATATAAAGAAACACATAGCAAGTTTCCCAGCCAATCTATCCTGCACAGCTGACTCTGCTGTTACAGTTTAATGAAATAAAATTTCCTATTTATTTACAATAAACTAAAAAAAAAACAATCTGCTTTCACAGTATAAAGAATTCCAGTGTATCCAGGTGCAAAAAGATTCAGGCACTCATTCCTGCTCCATGGAAATTCAGCAGCAAGAATAATATATGCATCTAATTTAACTGCAAATGACTCTCTTAGCATGAATTGTCTGTTTAAAGATAATGCACAACAGAACTCTTAGCTGCATCCCAGAAGTCATGCAGCACCAGGCAGATAAGATCACAGTCGTTACAAGGAGTAGTAAATGGGAAAAGCACTACAGGAAATGAGCTCCTGTCAATAACCTCAAGAGAGTGCTATATTTAGGTCAATTGTACCTGAAATTGTTTGGTGGGGCAATTGCTCTTTGGTACAGACTCTGCTCTCTGAGCCTGTCAGAGTGCTTGTAGGTCCACTGGATCGGATTCACCAATTTTCTTCCAAACTCATTTTCTAAAAGAGAAAAAGACAAAATGAAAAAAAACTTTACTAAAAGTAGCAAGCTTACTAGGAATGAAAAAAATCATGCAGGCTCTATTTTAGCTTTTAAAAACAGGCTTTCAATAAATGCATTTAATACAAAAACTTGTTCCAATATTCGACTGATTTCCTCGGTTTTCCAGAATATAAATTTGTTCAACTATTCAGAGTTTTTATTCGGTGCTGCAAAAACTTTCTATATCCAGTACAATATCTATGGAGATTTAGAGCAACCTTTTGCTGTTGTTAATCAGTTAATAATCAATGCAAGATTAGAATTGGTCTTAAACCCCATGACGTGTCATAGTGCAGCATCATTCAGGCTTTAATTCAGGTTCAGTCCTTGTCTGATAAAACAGCCTATTGTTTAATAATTTAAGATGCTTTATGCATGTGTTCAGAGAAATGTGATAAATTCAGTTTTCAGAACCCAATCTAATGAGCCACATATTGACCCTTGACAGTAGTTAGCCGAATTCATACAGGTATCAGAACACAGCACCTAGTCCTTCTGTCTTATGATTTCTTAGAAGAAATACAATATTCTGCTTTGATAGCACAGTCTCTGGCAGTACTATTCCTTCTTCACATTAGAGAGTCAGTATTAATAGGATGAATTTTAAAGCAAGGAAAAGCCTCTTCTAGCAGCTATTCAGCATGTGTTTGCCTTCTACACAGACAGATACAGCATCATATTTGTAGTCATTCCTCAGTGCTTGTGATTAGTGTCTACAGTAATTAGAGGAAACGTCATGAAGTAACTACACAGCTGAAGAATAGAAATGTACTTTTTATTAAAAAAATGCAAAGTGAATAAGATGCTCTGCTGAAAGCTGCAGTAGGTACATTGGTTATTTGAGCTATTGTTTCTTTCACAGAACTTCAAATTCAAAGATACTCATTAAACTCAGTAGATGGCAATAACAGACGAAGTGTTAATGGGGCAGCAGTGGAGCATGTCAGGAAAATGAAGAGACCCTGAGGGGCTCACCATGCTGTTTATGCTCAGCTAAATTCAGCAGCAATCCTCTAAAAGATACTGTACACAATTTCTGACATGTTACTTTTCAGGCAAGGAAATATTCAATGAGATAAGAAAATGGGAACAAAATTAAGCTTAAAAACTATTTTCTATTAAACAAGCTGTTTGCATATAAACGCATCAATTAGTATACTGTTATTACTTTTTTGTAATTTTAGAAAAACACAGAGAAGGCCTTTTAATCTTCAAAATAAGGCATGAATCTAAGTGAAAAAAACTGAAACTGTACACAGAAAAAGAGCCCTTTAACCAAAGAATCATAATTTCTTTCATAAAATTCTTTTATAATTTAAGGATCAAGTTTCACTATTAGTTTCTTACACACACGGTTCAGCTGGCTAAAACACAATTTTGCAAAACCCCAACAACTTTTCACGAGAGTCCAAAATTCTTGATTTCTAGTTTGTTTTTTAATATTATTACTCTGAGATGGAATTCTAAGGAAGTAAACTAATGTTAGGAAATATACATAAGCCATTAATTCCAATAATTTACTGTTTAAAATTAAATATCTCATATACAGTTCTGCATACATCTTCATGGCGATATTAACGTGCCTTTTCTCTTTGATCTTAGAAAAAACTTTCCCTACATAAGGATAGATGGATTTGCTTTTAAGGAGAAAATGGCTGTAACATGCTTTGTAACTTCAATTGCAGGCTCAGATGCAGGTAAGAAATAGTTATTTACACAATAAAGGTACCAACGAAACTGTTACATGCATCACATAGTCTATTCTTCTACTTTTGTTTAAGCGGTACATTGATATTTATGATTTAGAAGTTGCAGGGCATTGCTGGAGATACTCAACGTCTCCAGCATCGGGTTTTCAGCACCATGGCTAGCGACCGCAACCACCGCCCGGTGGCCCTTTGAAACAACTGTCAGCTCCTTCCAATGGCCGTTGACTTCAAAATGAAAATACCTTATTTCTGGAGGTAGTGTAAGCACGTGCATGTGCTCTGGATAGCCTAATCTGCTGCTGAATTAAAAACTTGTTAAATATTAAAGCACTGGTTTTTTTCTGACGGAATGGCTTTACACTGAAATAGGGTATATTTAAATTAGATACCAGGAAGAAATTCTCTACTGTGAGGGTGGTGAGACATTGGAACAGGTTGCCCAGAGAAACTGTGGATGCCCCACCCCTGGAAGTGTTCATGGCCAGGTTGGATGGGGCTTGGAGCAAGTGGGAGTAAACACCTCTAGCGTACGGTGAACCTGCCCGTGGCAAGGGGGATGAAACTAGGTGATCTTTAAGTTCCCTTCCCACTCAAACCATTCCATGATTCTATGACACTTGAGACTTTTCATTATTTGAAACAATGAGAATTAACAGATCTGAAAATAAATCAGTTGTTAAAATACGCAAAGACAAGGCTAAGAGGCTAACGATGCTGGTTTTCACTACACGCTCCTGAGCCTCTGCTTCAAATCAAAAAATATGATGTCCAAAACAGCACTCTTGTGTTTATGGGGAATAGTGATTTGCATATACAAATCAAGTCTCCACATGTGCAGTACCTATTCAGAGACCTGCCTCAATATCAGCTTCGTAAACGCACATCCAGCCATAGGCAACTTGCTAACCCTTGAGAATACTGGAAAAATAAAGTCCCCACAGTTTTTTCATTAGAACTCTAATGATAAAAACACTTTGTTTCAGGAGCCTAAACAAAAAAATCAATTACTCTTGCAGAAGTAATATAGGGTACTGCTTAGCACCTAAGAAAAGCAGATTAAATGACATGGCTTCTAAGATGCCCTAAGTGATGTACTTACTATGAGAATGGCAAAAACACCCAGGATGGATGCTTTATCTTTATGAACAGTAGACATTTTAGTAGCAACCGAGAAAAATATCACAAAAAGGTTAAATTCCAAGTGATGTTGAAAACCAGCAATTCCCAGGAAGGTCATAAAGAGCTCCCCATTCTTATTATTCCCAGAGCTGCAGAAGAAAAACTGAACCAGTAAAATAAAATCACCAGGAAATGTCCATCTCTACCTCACTCCCATGCAAACACTACCTGCCTTTCATGAGCTGTGTACATCCTCTGCTGCCTTCTGCTCTGCTATTTCAACAGTAGTGGTCACTCGAGTTGTTGCTTGCAACAATTTAATTTGCTTTTCTGTTTCTTCAGGGAAGGATAAAATAATTACAACTGTTTCCAATATCTGGAAAATTTTAAAAATTATGTAAAGAATTGAGTTCATATTAATATTTATGAGATATTTATGATTATGGACAGATTTTAGCAGATGACAGATGATACAAATTTACAGACACTAAACTCATGCTTCTGATTATTCAGATTAATGTATAAATAAAATACAGTGGGCTTAGTCCTGCCTCTGCTGACATTAGGGAGACTTCTATCATGCTTTTTAATGGAAACAGTATCATAAACCCAACCTCTAGAGATAAACATTAAGTCAAAGGTCAAGAAATATAAAGGCAAAAAATCAATTCAAATGTATTAGCTGGATATCAAATACAATATTTTTTCTTCCAGAATATGAAATTCTGAATCCAAGTGCAAAAATCAAGAACCCAACATAAGGTGAAAAACTCTTTTCCTTATTATTACGTATTTGCTGTATTACCTTCCTCCATCAAGAACCCATATAAAACTACAAAGAGTAAATATTTGTGAGCTTTCACATTAACTTTAATGCAAATTCACCAATAGTCAGTCCCAACCGTGCTCTGAAATAAATATTACGTAGACTTATAAAACATGATTACCTATAAATAAAAGAGGATGATTAAGAAAAAGTGGTCTGAAATACAGAAAAATAGCAGAGTGAATGCCCTTCATCAGAGGAAGAAGATATCCAAAGTCGGCAGTCAGTGCTCTTGGAAAATTTAACTACTGAAAGCAGACAGTCCATGTGCATCCTTGTTAATACTGGATATCATGTTTTCTGATGTCAAGTGTGGCTTAGGTAGGATTAATGGTTCAAAGAATGAGTTGCTGCCAAACAAGGATTTAAAACTAATGAGGAAAATACACAACTGGCATCGACAGGAGTTTTTAGAAAGGCTGCATGCAATCCTCAGTGGTTAAACAGTTATCGCCTGACTGGGAGGCACATTGGAGAAAGTGGAAAACAGTGTGCTAATACCTGAGTAAAAAATCTGAGGAACTTCCTGACTGCAGAAGGCAAAGAGGATGGTGGAAACACATTGGAAGTCTTTGCAGTGTTACTTGCGGCTTTTCCAAAGTGAGCAATGTGTCCAGTGACAGGACAATACCAAATCTGAAAACTGCCTTTAAGTAGGAGGATGGGCACCCCAACAGCACTGGATGAATAAAAATGCTGTCCTTTCTTCTGCATATTAAAACCTACTACAAAGAAGATTATATTAGGAAAAAGACTGTTACATTAAGGGCTGTTGATCTGGAGGCAAATACTTTTTCTTTGTTGAGATTCACCTCCTCAATACAGTGTTACCCAGAGAGCCAAAGCAGAAGAAAATCAGGAAGGTAATCAAAGCAACTTGCCAATGGTTAAACTA
Organism: Psittacus erithacus; assembly: GCA_009867235.2. Lineage (NCBI taxonomy): Eukaryota > Metazoa > Chordata > Aves > Psittaciformes > Psittacidae > Psittacus > Psittacus erithacus. Next base: position 25,872 of record WYDI02042084.1, read on the forward strand.
ATGTAGGGCAGAGAACTGATTTGTCTTTCTGGATCTTTCCTGCTGCTTTCTGCAGCACACCAAAAGTAGTGATGGCATCTTAAAAAAACAAAAACCATCAGACATATGGAAGTGTGAAAAAAGAGCATTAACCTACAGATTACAGACCTATACACTGCAGGCTATGAACTCTATGCAGCAAGAATGATTAGCTGATTTACTTTTACCTTCCTACACTGATGACTATCGGAGAATAATTTTATTATAAGTGAATGCCGCAAAGTGAAATGTGTTACTTATGTGCCTACAGTGCCAGATTTTGGGCAGAACTGTTTACATAGTCTGATGTGCACCAAGGTCAGAACTACCTGACACCAGGTGAAAGTACTGAGCACCTACTAACTCCTCTGTGGACTAAAGCCCAGTTTTACCATCTGTTGCCACACGTTAATTCTTTATTCCCTCTCCTTTAATCCTTAACTGAATTTATTTAACAGCAAGACCATTTTTTGAACAAAATGAAGTCAAAACTGTAATACTGTAACATAAAGAGAGAAGTAGCCTTTTCAGTACAACAAAAAGACAGCTCTAGCTTGGTCCAGGGAACACACTATATTCACACAGTGGATCCATTTTCTGTGTCTCAGTTTGATGGTGACTTAAAATGTCCTATGATGTACCTGAGGCATGTTTAAAATAAAATTGACACACATCTTTAAAGCCTAATGAGCAAAGATGCATATAAATTAGAGACAGATAGGCAGATAGCTATTGATCTTTATTTTTTATCCATCTCTCTATTTATAAATGGGAAAGGAGGAAGGACACACACTAGCCTTACTACTATTTTGACATGTACAAACAAGCTTGATTGAACAGTGATTTTTTCATACATTACTCTGCTGAAATCTGCTTCATTGTTGTCAGAACAGAAGAGAGACACGTATGGGTAGATGCTCTTTCATTGTCATACCTTGTCACCCCCACAGCTGACCCTCTGAAGCTGCAAGTTCTATGTTCCTTGACCAAGACAAATGAACACATTTCAATTGGTTCCTATTTAAAATATATCAAGATACATAAGTTTCTCAGAACAGATTTGCTACATGTAACTATGTAAATTAAATGAAGAATAAAGTCTGCTACCGCAATACTGATTTTAAAAAATTGAATGTGGAAATGAAAGCATTGAGTTTGTTTTGTGGTTAGTCATACTTCAAATAAATATATTAGTAGCAAACATGTGAGCAATAGTCTTTCCAGCATGTTTATAGTACGTTATAGAGGCTAATGCTAAAATACTACTCTGGATCTAAAAATTACCATTAGTTATACTTAGTTACAATTATTTACATCGCAGAAAGTATTCCTGTGAATGAAACTTACTCTTGCTTTATACAGGACTCACAAAGATTTGTTTGAAATACAATTTATCATTCAGTGACACTTGACAAAAAAGAAAAGTATAAATAATGTTTACAAACTGGTCTATATTTGCAATTATATTTAGAGGAAGATAAACCCCAAAATGAAAACTAATGTTTACTACTAGCTATTCATTGCCTTTTAATTATTTTGTTGTTTCAAAGACAGACAAATCGAAACCTGAAGTAATACATGACCATTCACACACTAAGAATAATTGTGCATAAGCGTAAACAGAAATGGCAGCTCTCCTCCAAGGCTGACATTTGTCTTCATGAACAATTGGAAAATACTTGAGAAAAATTAGCATTGTTCCACTGATCAGATTTCTTTACAAATGATTTGTGAACAGATTACAGCACTAAATTAATTCGAAATTGTACTTATAGTAAAAACTATAGCCATGGCAGTTACTTTCTTATGTTAAAGAATTTCATGGTTTCAGACTATTTCTCAGGTGACATTAGCTCAGAAACCCACTCTTCTTTCCTCCCCATATTTCACATAAGAAAACAATAACTGGTATCACTGCTGAAAACAGCGCCTTGGACGCAAAGCTGGGATATTCCACAGTTAGCTGGGGACAGGAAACTGCTACAAAACAACCCAACACAAAACCTACAATAACAAATAAATAAAAAAGCAAAATATGCTTATGAACATATGTGTTAGGAAGACAAAGCCTTGGGTGTTCTCTGATGCAAGTATAAAAGTCCTTAAATGGGCAATGGGATATGTGTAGGGCAAGTGCCTACAACAGACTGATTTCTAGTAGTGTCGAAAGTAGAAAACTATGGAGTGCTGTTGTATCAGATACAATGTGAACTGCATACAAAGAGTTGTACTGGCATATCTGTAGAGCAAATGCAGAGCATTGTTGAATGAAAGAGAAAGCAAAAACGCTTGTCTAGCAGGTAGAGCAGATGTTGAATAGGTAACTTACGGTTAAGAGATGCTACAAAGTAAGACAAGCTTAAATTCTATTTAGAGTCAAAAAGATTTGTAATAAGGTCATAACAAATAAAGGTCCTGGCTTACACAAAGTTGTAACAAAAACCACAGGAATACTCCTATTTATAAATGAACAGAGGAAACTTCTGCCCTTTCATTACCTCCCTAGAGTAATAGAACTGCTCACATACACTCATCATAGTGTCCAGGAACTTTGGGTTTCTCAGTGGAAATAAGTAATTGTGGGTGACAAACTGCACTGGCTGGAAAACCATGATACAGGAGAAGATAATGTAACGTGCTGTGTGGTGCCAGAGAATGTAATGGACATTATAATAAGCACAGAGGAAGCAGAGAAAGGTAAGAGGCTTTTCCCTTTGCTGAAAAACTGTTCAAAATTTCAAAGACAGAGAGAAAAATATTTCAAAATAGTCAGAGGTCTCACGCAGTAGCCGGAGCTGTGGGTGATACACAGTCAGCTCCCTGACACGTGCCAAAAAGGTATCTCACAGCAAGTCTGAGACAGCACAAGATGGGCATCCTCTTTCCCCTGGATGTGAAAGGTAAGAATAGGAAAGACAGGTGAAATTAAGAGCCAGTGCTAAGATATTGTAATACCACATCTGTACTGTTAAGCAAAAGACACAAAGCAAAGTGAGGAGGCAAGCAAGAGGGAGAGATGAAGGAAGAGAACAAGATGTCTGAGCTTTGGGTCACTGAGGCAAATGGGAGAAATTTGAGGAAAAGACACAGAAAGGCAAGCATGAATGAGTGTTAGAGAAAATTAAAGATCTTATTAGCATTCTTATTGAAAAAGCTAATGAGATGTGTATAGAAGGTGAAGGTTACAAATAGGTAAGAGAAGGATTATTAAAGTGAGCTGAATCTTTCAAATAAGTACCAGAGGTAGTGGCAAAAAGGTCACAGGAATGCCAGTTGAACATTTGTCATGACTTGCAATATTTTAACTTCAACAATACAGCATTAAGTTGATCCTCCTACAAAGACAGGCTGAGAGGTTTAGAGTTGCTCAGCCTGGAGAAGAGAAGGCACAGGGGAGACCTTGCAGAAGCCTTCCTGCACCTAAATGGGGGCCTATGGGAAATCTGGAGAGTGATTTTTTATACGGACATGTAGGGATAGGACAAGGGGGAGTAGCTTTAAACTGAAAAAGGGAAGATTTAGATTAGATATGGGGAAGAAATTCTTCATTATGAGGGTGATGAGGCACTGGAACAGGCTGCCCAGAGAAGCTGTGGCTGCCCCATCCCTGGAAGTGTTCAAGGCCAGGCTGGACAGGGCTTTGAGCAACCTGGTCTAGTGGAAGGAGGTTGGAACTAGATTCTTGTGGGTGACGGGATAGAAACAGTTAATGAAATGGATCCAGGTGTTATCATCCTGGTCTGGCTTAAGCCCTTGGGAACAGTGAAGAAAACACCAGGTGCTATAGCCCTGGGTCAGGCTTAAGCCTTGGGAACTTTGAAGAAAACACCAGGTGTTAACGCCCTGGTCAGGCCTAAGCCTTGGGAACTGTAAAGAGAACAATGAAGGGAAGGGTAAAGATCGGTTAGCAACACAAAGCAGGAGGTTTGCAAGGTAAAGCAGGATGTGCATCTCAAAGACAGATCAAACAATGTGAATATTTGTAACCCTTAGCAGTTTTGCTAAATCGGGATGAGAAGGAAGCAAGAGTGGAACGTTACTGCTTAGCACTTATTAGACTATAAAAAGGATGCGAGACGCAAAATAAAGGTCATCAGATTTCATCAGAACTGGAGTCCGTCTTTGATACGCCAGAGATTCTCAACATTACAGCTTCTGTGTTAGATGCGATATTATCCAAAATCAGCCTACACATTGTAATATTTGGTCACTATGCCCAGTATATCTCAGACCATAACAATAATTAAGTTAATGGTATCAGGCAGCTTCTCTTCAACTCAGGAAGTTCAAAAGCTTCTGTTCACTGACAGATTTCACTGTTCTAGTCCAGGGGCTGTTGTTTTCATTCTTTTTTCTCAAAGTTTACTGTTTTGCAGCAGATTTGCAAACTTGTTTAAATTCCTCAGGGTTTTCTCAGCATCTTCAGCTTTGATCCAAGTCTTGTTCTGACATAGAAAATAATTTTGTGAGTCAAAGATCCTAACTAAGGAAACAGAGGACGACAACCTGCTTTTCATCTACTACAACTCCTGGACAGGTATGGGTTGTTTTGTTACAAGCATTGTGAAAGATAACAGCCAGTTCCCCTGTTGGGGCTGAGCTGCCACTCAAAAATCAATGTAAGAGAAGAACTGTTGCAAAAGGAATACACTGAGAACAGGAATGCACCTCAAAAAGCCGTAATGTACATGGCTGGGGCGACTAAAATTTCTGCAAGAGGAGTATCAACAAGTGCAAAGATATCTGCAGCTATCCTCAGCTCTCCAGTAATAACTGTAAGAGATGCAAAGAACTGCAGACATTCATCTCCAACTCTTGAGCCTTAGACCTCAAGTGTGATTACTTTCATGGCACCAAAAGACAACAAGTAAGTCTCTAAGAGCCAAATTCTCAGAAGCTTTTAACTTGCCTAAGAGTGTTTGATGATCTGAATCTGAATGTGTTCAGTCCTCAAGGAACATTTAAGAGCAGAATTTAACACTGGAAGGAAAATATTTCAGATCTACTATGTACAACTAAAACCAAGACGTATTTACAACAGGTTCCATCTTGTTCCCATTCAAGTCAACAACAAAAAAAATCCTACCTTTTGTACCTGACAGCAGCATAACATCCATAAATTTTGATAAGATATCTGAAAGTGTCCCCATGTGCTACCCAATTACCTGAGGACTGAAGTATAAATTGAAACAACTGTCTGCAGTTTAGATTGATTCTTCTCTTGTTGCCATTTATTATTATTTATATAGAGTTCTATTACTGAAATAAGGATGTTAGGCCCTAAACCAACAGGCAGTTTAACATCATCAGCTTAGACTTCCCTTTTTTTTTTTTTTTTTATGCATACTTTAAATAATCAGCACTACTCTGAATGAAACATTTATTGCAGAAACTCAAAGGACTTTTCACCTAACTTTTCTTAGGGGTTAATCAATAAGCCTAATTAATTAAAACCTGCAAACTTCAATCATTCAATTGCCCAGAACTTTCAATAATACCAAATGCAAGGAGGAAAGGATCTCTACTTGACATGATTGAGAAGCTTCAAGAAATATTAAAAACTAAGTACAGATATTTTGGCTTGCCAAACAGCAATGTGAAAATACTTCTGAGTCACCACAGCTATGAATCTTCACCTGCAAAGTCAGTGACAGTCTAAACAGCTGTGATTGAAAAAGGTCAGCAGGATTCCATACATGTTTCTGTTGGTTCAAGTGCTGAGAAAGATACAACCACAGCAACAACCCACAGGTAGTTCTCCATGTGCTACTGTGTAACAAGAGCCAAGAGAAGCACCAGCGGCTTAGATACAAACATGGTGAACACGAGATGGGAACAAAGATTGTCAGATGGACAGGAAAAGGCAGAGGGAAGGAAAGATGATGCGTATCATGGCATATGGTACCTGTAATGCAAAATTTCAGTATGAAATTCTTATTTACAACATACAAAACACGCTTAATTGAAATTTGTGAACTTGCCAATGTAAAAGTCATTAATGTTTTCTTTCTAAAGATCTGATTTATAATTACTAGAGTACATTTCCATGTAGAAGCTTTTGTGACTGTTAAAACGTACATTCATTTTCATTTAAAATAAACAAAATATGCTGTCAAAAAAGGTTGACAAAAGGAAGAGGATTTAAATGAAAACTAAGCATACATTGTCAGCAATAAGTATCATGAAACGGCTGACAATTTTTAAACAGTTGAAAGGTTAGGGAAATGTAAAAATATGAATGGACATAACAATTTTTCACCTCCTTTCCCAAGGCTCCTATTCAAGCAAATAAAAAAAAATACAAGAAAACATGCAAAAAAAGAAAGTGCTAATGAACTTCTATAACTGCACTTAATCACAAAATCTAGTCAGGAAGAGGCCGCTACCATACGGTAAGACAGGCTGCAGACACTAGTCCTTTATGTAAAAGCAAATGTCAAAAGAAAAGCTCTGATATTTGGTTGTGGGCTCCCACTTTTCACATAGGCATTTCCTAAATCCATGTTTGATGAGCTTCTCCAGCTATAAATTCTGTAAATTCCCTCTGGAGCAGTGCAGAGTGTGCTTCATGAAAATGTCATCTGCCAGCACTGCAATTACTCACACTCCAGCAATCATGTGCACAATGCAGAATGGGTCGAATTCAGGTGAGAATGAGAACCAGCAATCAAGCCTCTGGAATTGAGAACAAAGCCATTTTCTTTCATTTGCCATCAACACAACCATCAAGGCCTTAATTACAAAGCAAGTGTCAAGCCTGGCTGCTGAAAGGCTTATTATTATACAGCTCAGCTTCAAATCAGTTTTGTATTGATGAACTGCAAAAATGAGGAAGCCAGCTTAGCCCCACAAGAAAAGAAACAGGCAGTAACTGATTATGTGATTGGCAGGGGGAAAAAAGGACACTTAAAAATACACTTTTAGAGAGTAAAAGAATCAGTGAACAGCACACCTAAAACCTTTCTATAAACATGTTTTCTCCCTCAGTAGCAAGTCAAGGTGGTTTGATAATTCAAAGGACACTTTCTTTATTTGAGATCATGGTAGTATCCACAAAAGATACTGCAAAAAGACTCTCTTTAGGTCATGCATTCTGTTTTTCAGAGAGTAATGCAGGTCTCTGAATATTCTCATTGCCCCCTTATATCTAATTGCATGTCTATAAATTGAACATAGAAATACTAAACGAATTATACACGTATTCACAAGTCCTTGACCAACAATTATCTACTCACATTAGATTAGTTGTCTTCATATTGCACAGCAGATGAGAAATCATTTAGTAAGCCACAGTATTTATGTTGATTCAACTGAATTATCGATAAGTACCACTTTGTAACTAAGAGTCAAATGTCCTCTCATTTGCCATTTTCTTTATAAGACTTTTAAGCATAACAAATAATGAATGAACTGTTAGAACAGGCCTCAATTTGGAACTGGCTGTTGTAACAATATTACTGTTATCATAAGTGTTAAATCTTGTTTTGTCTTTTACGGGTTTTTATAAACCCATATTCTGACTCAGACTCCGTATGTCTTCTGTGCTTAGCTCATTGGTCTGCCTTTTTGATATCTAAAATGAATAGGTGCACCTATAGAAGGTGGGAAACCTTTTGGTCAATGAACATTTTACCATCAATTATATGCATTTTACCTAAAATGGTGACAGTCATAGCTCTTTCTTTACCCACTGCTGTACCCAATAGATATACAACACAAATACATTTCCCTCTTGCAGCACACCACATCCTGAAAATTCCAATGGCTCATGCTTCAGCAGGATATTAATTTAAAATCAGTGGCATGAGAAAATAAACATTAACACAAAAAAGATGAGAAGACAAGACAGAAACAGTCACATCTCTTATTTTTCATTCACTTTCATTGATTATAAGCTGGTTTTATTTTCATGGGGTTTTTATATACATATTATATACAATACACCCAAAAACAAAATATTCAAATTTAGGAGATAACAGAAAGATAATACCTGCTGAAAACTATTCAATATCTTTTACCAGGAAAAAAAAAAAAAAAAGAAAAAAAGCAAAGTAGCCTAAAACTGATGGAGATTTTTGGTTTTAAGGGGCAAAAAGTAGTCAGGCTTCCAGGCCATGTATATGAAGCATGTTCCGGTAATCTCAGCAGAGATTAGGCACTTTTATTGTAAGTGTTTCTAGTTGCATCTTTAGACACCTAAGTATTTTTTAACCTTTTTTTTTCAGTTTCCACTGAAAGTCAAAACACTGAGTGACAAATCAAGGAACAACATTAAAAAATAAAGTAATAGTGTAACTTTCTCATATATTTACCATCATGTACCTTTCTTTTCTCTACAGATGTCTCCCCTCATTTCAGAGCTCTTATTTTTCTCCCTCTTTACCCTCAACAAACAAGAGCAGACTTTTCATCAGAAGTAACAGACTTCAGCTCTGTGCATATGCTGAGGGAATTACGTGAGGCAACTGCTTTCTTCAAGTTTATTTATAAAATTATTTATACTCCACACAATCAGGGAATTCTTCATGTATTTGCAGTTAAGCATGTTAATTACAACCTTGCTAGATTGACAGAACAAGTGCAAGACCCTGTCTGGTACAATGCTAGTTATCTCTGACATCTAACATACAAGAGATTCTTTCAAATAACGTTACCTAAAGATCGCCTGGTAAAACTGAATTACCACCATTTGAAAGCAAATTAACAGAAAGAGTTTTCCAGCTATGCAGTATAGTGGAGGAACAACAAATAAACCAAACAAACCCAATCTTATAAAAATAAATAAATAAAATAAAACCTTTCATATGAAGCAACGTATTTTTTAAACTTGAAATAACCAGGCATACTCAGGGTGGGAAAGGAAAGGGAAATCTTTTCTATGTAATTTAAGGATACCACCTACAAAAAATCAAATGGAACACTGCTTGCCCACATTAAAATTGCCACTATGGCAGAAAAAAAAATGTTTACATTGAAAAGGACAGTTGCTGTTCTAAAAATAATTTTTTGTGAAAGTGTTGCTTATAATTATTGCAACAGTGTATTCCTACAGTTAGGGCTCCACCAACATCCACTTGGCAGGCAGTGGGAAATCATACTGAATACAGAGGAACTAGAAGCCAATACCTCTCATAAGCAAACAGCTGCACAGATTTGAGAGAGCTATTGACATTTCTAAACTTGAGTTTTATCACGTACCTGAACAAAAGAAAACCCTTTTTTTTCTTTTTAGTTTACACAGAAAGTCACTTGAAAGCGCAAAAACAAATACAGAGGATTAACTCTTACTCTGTTAATTACTAAAAGTTTCCAAAAAAAGTCTGTAAGATTTTTGGAGTCCACAAAGATGGACTCCGGGTGAAAGGAGGATAATCAGTCAAAGATATTACAGAGTTGCTGAGATGACTATTGGCTGCCATCATTTAAAAGACAAATACTTTATTGATTTCTTATGGTGGGTATCAAAGGTCACCCATCACTTTGGATAGTTTTGGTCATTCTGCATCCTCTAGTTGTTAAGAACAAATGGACAGTGAAAATTCATCTCAATAGGATCTTCTGGAGAAGATCCCGATGCCATCATTTAGTGAATGGCATCACCTACATGGAGCAATGCTATCAATTCAGAGAAATTTTAAGGTATAAATTATCAAAGTGACTGAGATACTCAAATTTCTAAGTTATCCACCAGAATCCTTCAGTCAAATTTCTTTCATAAATTTTTATAAGGATTTTATGGCCCAATTACATCTTTACATGATAGAGCTCAAAAGGAGTTCTCATTACAAAGGTCATAATTTCATGTGTAATTACTGCATGAGCCGGAAAGGTGTCTATCAAATAGAGGGTTTTATGAAAGTTTTACATTGGGCAAGGGTTTTTTTTCCCATTTTTCTGAAACAATTTCTTATTTTGAAGTAGGTAATGAAAGCTTTGCAGTTTACCTCAGTACATACAAGATTTGGATTTCTCTTTATAAAAAGCCTGAAATGTAAAGCAAAATACATCTGCATCTTTTTCCCCACTCTCACTCTTAAATGCTACAAATTAAGAATGGAGTATCCAACAGATCTTGAAATAAGACAACATTTTAAGTCTTCCTTTGATTTGAGTATCACAACACAGTGTATAGCAATTTGACCTACTCAGCTATTTATAAAATAATAATAATAAACAATAACTGCAGAGCAGGATGAGAAAGAAACAGTGATATACCTTTTGAGCAGGTGGCACCAGATGAACTTAGGTTCAGTGGGGCTAAGTAAAATAATGTCCTATAGGACAAAGACTGATCTGACTGTAACTAAGTAAGCTCTTATTTACTGCAGAAAGCAGTCTTTTCTCTCATTGCATGACATCTTTGTTTTCCTACTTTTACAGCTAGGCAACAAGAATTTGAAAATCTGCAAAGGCAAAAAACTCTTTCAAGGTCATATCATAGAATCATAAAATCATAGAATGATCTGGCTTGGAAGTGACCTTAAAGATCATGTTGTTTCAACCTGCCATGCCATGGGCAGGGACATCTTCCACTAGACCAGGTTGCTCAATGCCCCATCCAACCTTGTTTTGAACACTGCCAGGGATGGAGCATCCGTAACTTCTCTGGGCCACCTGTGCCAGTGCCTCACCACCCTCATAGAAAAGAATTTGTGCCCTTTAATAGTGGAAGAAACGCAAACTGAATACTTAGCCATAACATTATATGGACATAAAGTAAGCATTTTCCCTCATGTCAACTAAAATCAATATTGGCCAATTTCCCAGCTTTCCAAATCTATTACTTCATAGGTTACTATCACCTATTGATCTTGCATACATCTTTCTTCTTTATTAAATCATTCTCAAGACTCAGAGATCTGCATAAGCAGGGCTGCACAAAAAAATAAAAAGCATATGAGTTCACCTAAAGGGCAACAGCCATGTTCACGTTTATGTAAGCTATCAAACAACACAACATAGGCAAGTTTAACACTGTTTCTGAAGGGAATGTCTTTCTCAGACTTCCAGTTCACATTATTGGAGGTAAAATAACTATTATGTTAACTTAAGGCATATAATTTCACATTAATTCCAGCTGCAGACAAACATTTTCACCTTTGTACTTCTGGAAAAATAGCAACTACTTTTGCCATTGCTGTTCTTCAGGAATAGCCATTCTTGGGTATTTTTTTATACAGAAAGCAATGCGTAAGAGCATTTTCAGAGTAAGTTACCTCTGACCAACAGAGTCCACCATTTCAATCTTTTATTCAATCTGTTCAATCTTTTATTCTTCACCCTCTACAAGACCAAAAGATCTGACTGGAAACAGTAATAAAAGGTTAATTTGCTTTGACATCATTATGCACTTGGCATGATCACTCAAATAGGACAATTCCACAGTCTATATTTAAAATAGCCAAACTTGCGATAAATCCAGTGGACTTAGGAATTTCAGTGCCCCTTGTCTCTGAAAGCTTCTCTTCCCTTGATCTTTCCTGTTTGATTCCTGGCTCCATCAAGCTGCACTGTTCCAAACTAGTGGCAGTTTCGACAGCTTATTACCAGAGTCAGGAGAGAAGACATATAGAACAAATTGCACATTAGCAGTAAAGTCAGGAACTGTCAGCACAAGTGGACTTTCAAAAAGTAGAAAGCAATGGGACACTGGGGAGAGCGCTTATAGCACACATTATCAGAAAAGTTCTACCTCTGTGTACTGTGTAGTCTTTTAATTACACTATAATCCTTAAAACCAGAAAATTTTGGTAATCCATTATTAGGATGACACACACAACTGGTCTAATCTCTACCCAAAAAGAAATGGCAAAAGAGCAAACAGTTTCTAGTCAGCAGGGAGCAGAAAAAACACATTTTCTTTACTTAGAGAACACCACTGTTTGAAAACAGAATACAACTAAATTGTTTTGATAGAAAGGAAGCAAGTTTCTCCAGTACACAGGAATTATGAGTACCTCTGTCTGCACAGGGAATTCTCTCTTAGATTTTACGATGGTAAATTTAACTTTGTTGCTCTTCATCCAATGGCTGAACTCTTGCTAACAGAACTGATGGAAGAATAAGAAAGTCTCCCCCAAGGTACACTGATCAGCAGATTTTCTGGAGACAATCTGATGGCTTTTGCCAGGTGAGGTACCACCACATATCACAAGGTGTGTTCTTGCTAAGAAGACTGGCAAAGGAATCTGCTATATGATGGAAAGCAAAGACACAAAACTACTGAACTATTAATTTCTACAAAACAGCTTCCTAGCTGAGGTAGATTAGCCTCTGACCATTTTTAAGCAAGTATTTCGATTCAACAAATCATTTTTTCCTTCACTTGGTCAACATAAATGGTAATTTTTCTGTCATAAAATTTAGATAGAAGCTTCCAGAGCAGTTCTACTTGCAAGTTATCTTAGGGGCAGTAAACAGAATTTATGCAAAAATGAGATATATGCATCCTTTTTGATAGTGGATTAGTCCAAGCAGCCTTCTGAAGATAGTGGTGAAGAAGGAAAAAAAAAGAAGGAAAACTGAAGCAGTTGTAAAGCCTCTTGGAATACAGCAGTAGATGTTTTAGCTAGGAACACCACCTATGCACCAAATATTTCTAGCCTATATCAAGACTTACTACAGTCACAGACCAAACTGTAGGAAAAAAATCTGTTTGCTCACATACTCCTTTCAAAGTCCCTATTTAATAATTTCAGTAGTTAACTGTTCCTCTGGCTAAATCAGAGGTAATAACTTACTTAGTACTTCTTTGCCTACTGTGATAAGACATCATTCAGCACACTGCTAACTTTGGATGGGGTTACCTGCTGGGAATGGTGTGTCAGAGTTATTTTTGATGTTGTAATATCACTCCTTACAGTAGGGATTTTAAGAGGTGAAACGTCTGGGAACAATCTCAAAACCACTGTGGCTGCCTGCAGGGGACAGGGAAATCTTCGTGGGTTTTTTTTTGTTTTTTCTTTTTTTTAGCAAAGACAAGTTGTCATTTAATCTTTATGGAGTCCTCTAATCCCAGCATTTAATATTTACTTCTTTTTCCAAGCTGCTTTTTTTACAGTAACAGAAAATCACAGTCATTCAGGCCGAATGGGACCTCCAGAGGTTTCTATCCACCTTGCTCTAGACAGGGTCAATATTGAATCCAGATCAGGTTGCTCAGGATTTTGGCCAGCTGAGTCTTCAAAACCTTCAAGGATGGCCATCTACAGCTTCTCTTGACAACTTGTTCTAACACTGATTTTCCCCTTTTGTTCTTCTAGCATTCACACACACAAAGATGAGAAAAGTATCAGATGCACCAGCCTGTGATCAAGACTTTGCCCATGTCAGTAAACACTTCAGGTTTGGATTTTCTTAATATCTAGAAAATTATCTGAACTATCACTTTTCAACCAGAATCAGTATTTCACGATAATTCAGAGATGACACAGTTGTGATGCATACAGCTGTCGTATTACTTTTGGTTTTGGGGATATTTTGAGGAGTACAAGTAACTGGAATTTATTGAACCAGTTAACCAGCAAATTCCAGAGTTTACTTCTGACTTGATTTAGTAGATGGAAAGCATACGCTAATACTGTAAAAACACTGAACTGGCTCTAGGTACCCAATTATTACTATTGTTGTTATTACTGTTATAATAAATTCAAGAGGTCTCCTGACAGGCTTTAATACTACTTTACTGCCTGCTTTATCAAAATTGATTGAATCTATCATATTATGTACTTGGCAATGGAATCATTTGTTCATAAATGAAAGAAAGGGTCAGCTGACTAGTCTGACTCAGCTTCTTTAACAGTCAATGAAATGGTATCATCAAAGATGACTAAGAAACTACAGCAGATCAACTGTTTCAGACACTAACATAGGAGAAAATCTTACTCCAGACTGCAAACTGGATGAGGTCCATCACAGCAAAGCCAGGATGTCACCCAAAATACCATTTTCCAGGCTGTTTATTTTTTTATTGTCTGCTAAATGAATGTAACTATTTCAGTGCACTATCTCCACCTCAACCCCTATCAAATATTTTAATGCGGTTTTGTGTACATTTAACTCAGGCAGGTTTAACTTTTCAGTTGTTATTAGTAAACCTATAAAAACTAACATTTATGAAAATGAAAAGCAGTTTCTGTGGAACAGTCATAAACATTCTGGAAAGTCTCCTATAGTCCTATTTATACCTTACATCTCCTGCCTAAAATGTGTTGCAAAATAATTCACTGGGGCACGGGGCTGTTGGGTTGGAGAGGAGGGTTACAACAAACAGCTGGCCTGCATTTAAAGGCTTTCAGGGCATTCAGGTTTTGTGCATCTCAAGTAGTTTCTGAATGCATTCTAAAATGTTCTGAAGTGCTTCTCCAACCATTCAGGAGTCAACAAAAACAATACTACCTCATTTTCACAGGAAAAAATACATGAAGCCAGATTTAGAAAAAAAAAAAAATGGCTAGATTAATCAAATTGAAAAATAAGACCCTTATGTTTGAGGAAACCCCTCTCCACATAGTCATTTGTGATTGCAGGTAGCAAATTGTCTTGCTCAAATTACAGGCTTTCTTGTCCAAATGGCATGTACATGTGCAAATCTCAGGGTTAAACAGGATCCAATTGATTTAATGGTTATGTTAGTCCCCTGCTCAGGGTTGAACTTCATCCATCTGTAGAACATGCATTCAGTCAAAATACTGCCACTGACTGCTCATAAAGAAACATGTTCAATCCTATGCAGTGCTCATCCAGTGCAGCTCTTAGCTGCATCTGTAGTTAATCATAAACCCCAGCATCCTTCCCTGGGCTGTGGGTTACAGTGACTTCTGAGGGGGCAATGGATGGCAAGAGCTCTCCTAAGACCAGACACTGGCTTGGTGTGTTGTTTGTTGTTTCTACCAGCTGACACACTGTGCTTAAAACAAAACAAAACAAAAAATGGAAGAAAGCTACCCTGAGCAATCTGTCCTTATTTTTTTACCTCCAAGTAAATAAAAGTCAAATACTTTCATTGTCTCTTTAAAGTATGTCTTCAGTTTCAGGTGAGCCAGTCAAGAGGATATCTGAAGACTTCAGCATCTGCTATAAATAGTGCTTGATCATTACTTTTCTAATTGTTACAAATACAAAAAAATTACTTTTGTTGTTAAAAAAACCTGAAGGGAAAAAATGAAATCCCTGTTTCTAGTGATTTTTGCTAATTAACAGAGCTGAAGGCTAAAACTATCTTTCTAACCACAGCAGCATTACAGCATTATGCATAACGCTATCTCAGCAAACAAGGGCAGCTTTTACTTGTGATGCACTGGGAATTGCTAGTCAGATGAAGTAAATATGAGGAGTATTTTTTCATTAGTTTCATCATCATCAATCCTCAGGGTAGAGAAAGTAAATTTTGTGTCAAGACTGAGTATGATACAGGGCCGAACAAAGGGATATCACACATGTAACTCCCTATTTACTGTGGGATTTACATATGTGTATACATGTATATAGATATGCTTCCCACTTTTGCCTAGTGCGATGTGGACAGAATCTAGAAATAAACAGCAAACATGTAAAATTTAAATGTCTGCTTTTACAAAGCAAAGCTTTGGGTTGGCTTTCGGGGTGGTTTTGCTCTTTAATAACTGGCAGGTAGAACTTGGCTTAAAAACAGTCACGACAATTTATTTTTAATTACCATTAACCTCAGCAAATCTGTTTTCCTTTGTGTCCATCCCCAGCAGCACGGTGATAGCTCCTACTCCAACGTGACACACGGGCCATCATGGGGCCCAGATGCCAAGCTGCTGAAAACAGTCGTCCAGCAGCAGCATCTGGCGCCTTGGTGGGCTCCACAGGCAGCGAAGCTGACAGCTCTGAAGTTGCCTGTGGGTCTGTCATGTAGTTAGGCTGCTAGCTGAGCTGACTTATTCTGCTCAGTGCCATTTTTCTTTGACTTACCTTTGATCCTGAGATATTTGCATATCGTATGTGCTTCAGAAAAAGTTCCTCTGTAAATCTCTTATGAGCCCTCTGTGTTTGTGCATTCTTAAAGTCAGAGGTGATATTGCATGAACACAGTCATGATGTACATTACTTGTGATGCTGTCACAAGAGAACCTCTCTCATCGCTTACATAACACATCCTATGGTTAACACAAATTGATACGCGATATCTTGAGAAATCACACAAGATATAATAGCAGCCCTAAAAATGACACAAGACAGGACTGTAGGTACCTTTCAAGCTATGCATTAATGTATTCATGCGCTAGTCTCTTCAGAAGGCTGACTTTACTTTTCCTTTCTACCCTGATTACCATATCCATTAGCAAGGGTCTACAGCACAGCCGAATCCCAACCAGACAGAGCTGGCACTCTGGGAGACTGGAAGGAGGGGATGAGAGCAAATAAGAGCAAGGATTGCAAGCTAGTCAGCACAGTAGAAACAGAGACTGGAGGAAGGATAGAGGAGACCAAATGATGATGAATCAAGCTCAAGGAGCACTACTGACAAGCCCGGCTCTTAAGAATTCATCTAGCCTCTACAACCCATTCATTCCTAGGAAGGGGGCAACTCCTATTACCTTTAAGAAAAATGTGGGTGGTTGTTTCTGAACTCCCTGCTTCTTTCCTGGAAGAGATCCCCAAGGACCTCTCAGTATCGTGCATTTTGTGACAATAAAACAGTGACCCTCTTTATCTTCCCTAAATATATCTACTCACAACTTCCACATATTATCAGGCTCCACAGTAATTTTTACAGTGAAGTTCTCCCTTTCATTTTTTAATGCCAGGAGATGTAACAAACCAATTCACTCAGAAAATCATATTTGATTCCTGTTAAATCTGGAAGTAATTACACAGATTTCTATTGGAAGACAAAACAGAAACTGGAAATTACAGTGTTCACCTTGTAAAAGCTGCCAAAACTTTGATTCAACACCTACTCCAGCCTTTCTAGACACTGTACCCTAGCTCTTCTGCTATATGTGTCTGAGCCAAAGGAAAGCAGGAGACTGTTGCTCCTGTAGCCCTTATGGGCTTTGCCTACTGTAATAGTCCAGATGGGATGCTGGAATAGTAAAAATTCATGCTCATACACATAGTATGGGATATGGGATAACAGTAACTGACTTCCTCATTTTGACTAAATATTAGTAGTGAGAATGAAAAATTTGAGTTAAATGTTTGGAAAGGCTTTTCATTTTATTATCATTTGGGAGTAATTTTATGGAACAACCTACCTGCTTAGATTTCTGGATCTAACATATTTATGTAAACAATTGCTTAGTGCCTGGCAAAATCAATTCAGGAATTCTTTAACTGCATGTAATAAGATGCAATCGAAGATTTTTACATGCTGCAGCTGAACCTTCTGGGGCTGACAATTTTGTGCATAGTTTGAAGTATTTAAAAACAAAACCCACAAACATATGAAGTTCAGCAGATTTAAACCCTACTTGTTTATTTCTCAAGTATCCCACAGCCAAAAGGATTTCTGCCTCTACATGGTACTGAAGCTACAAAAAAATAGTTTTAAAGAAAGCCCCAACCACTTAAAGTCTTTGAATTACACACAGTTTATTATACCAGGTTTTACTGTAAAACATCTGCCCTTTGTAAAAGTCTCTTCCTATATCTTTTATACAATAGCTGAAATTTTACAACTCTAAATGCATGTTAAATATCAAGGGCAATTTTCAGAAGCAACTTGGTTTTTTATAATCCAACCCTGTTTAGCCCAGAAAAATGGAATTTCAGGCATTAACACTGGATCTTCTTGCATTATAATACTTCCAGATCAGATACGAACTTATAATTGCATTTCTGTTTAATTAACTAACACACACAGTACTTTGTGGTGCCTTCATGAGCTTTTTTGGGTTTCTGGCTTTCTGACAGCTGCAAAGAAATGAATGTAATCTGAACAAAGTTAGATTAGAATAATCTGATTTACCATAAAGTCTACTCTGGACAAAACGAAACGTTCAAAATCATGTGATCTAGCTTGAGCCAGTAGAATAAGCAATACCAATTCATGCCTTCATACCACGTACATGTTCACTTCATTTTTTGGTATTAGGTACTCAGAACTAGATGCACAATGTGGTTGAAATTAAGCTTTGAACTTCGGTTTTACTACATAGATAGCATCCAATCGAACTTTGCAAGCAACTATAAAATGTCACATAGGTGAAAAAAGTTATAAAATACAACATATTCCACAGCCATAACATGTAACAGAACTTGTCACCACAAAGTGTCAGGGTCCTAAGGTATGGTATTGAAATCAGTGCTAAAAAGCCAATAGTGAAAAATACTTGAGATTTTTTGAAAGTATCGGATATCTTTTTCAGTATCATTGAATCAAAGAATGAAGAATAAAGTCTCAGATATATTGAACAAAGGTACTATGTGATCAAATGAAGTGCCTTTCGACCTCTCTCTTTACCCTACAATACTCTTTTCCCTAAGTTGGCTGCAAAGCATTTTCTTCCTTTTTTTCTGTAGCTATTTTTCCCTCCCTCCCAAGCTCTTGCTTCTTCTTCCCTCTCAATGTCCCTGCCTCCCTCCCTTTCTTTCTCTTCTTTTCTTCCTTCCTTCTACCCTTCCTCCTTTCCTCCCTCCATCCTTCTATTCTTTCCGTTCTTCCATCTCCTTCAAGCTTTTGCCCTCCCCATCTTCCAGTTAATTCACCCACTCTCTGCCTGCCCATCTCCCCATGCCCTTTCAGGCAGATTTGTCTGATTTAGGCCCCACTTTCGCTCCAAGAAGTCTGTATCAACTACCTTAGGCTTCCCCATATCCTCCAGGCTCCCCTCTGCAAATTCTCTCATGTCACCTCTTGACCAGCTCTGTCACTGCAGTTTTGGTTCCTGGAGCAAGTTCTCCTTACCAGCAGCTTACTCCTTTGCTTTATTTTTTTTACATTTCCTCTTGCCTGTCTGATTTAGCTAGACTGGGTGAGGCAAATGATTTCTATCACTCAACACCCTTTCACACATCCTCATCCAAAAGCCACCCTTAAAAAGAGAGCATTTCCAAGGAATTCTGCCTTTGAAAAACTTACTTCCATCCAAAAATTAGTGACCCACCAATTCCAGAGACTTGCATTGTTTCCATAATGGTGGCTATCCTATGCCCAAATACAGTATGTATCTTCTGATGTAATATAAACAGAGCTGGAACATTTCTTTTGCTGTGTGCAGGCAGAAAGATTCATAAACTTCTTTAGAGAGGATACTTGATCTATTTGTACTGCATTTGAATTTGCGGTGCAAACATAGTGTATCATCAGAGCTTGGGAAAGCACCTCGATCATTCAGGGAAGCTCTGGTCACCACACACCCATTATTAAAAAGAAAACCAAACAAAATCCCCTAAACACGCATCTCACTTTCAGGGCACTCATGGTTTTAAACTCATGTCAG
Source organism: Psittacus erithacus (assembly GCA_009867235.2). NCBI lineage: Eukaryota > Metazoa > Chordata > Aves > Psittaciformes > Psittacidae > Psittacus > Psittacus erithacus. Next base: position 45,302 of record WYDI02042084.1, read on the forward strand.
AGACAGAAGCTGGTTACCCTATCCTGAATAGCAACCCTCTCAGATGAAGATATTTCCTCTCCTGCTTCTCTTCTAGCATCACTTACTGGTTTTGAAAATTCACATCTCATTTACAGCTATCATGATGTGCAAGAAGAGAACACATGGCAACTCATTTCACAACCTAATTTGTGCTAGTTCTATCCAAAATCCTTTCAGAAGAGAGATCTCTATGTAAAATGAATAAAAAAGCAAGCAATTCCATACTGGCTGATTCATACAGCTCAGACCTCCTTACAAGTAAGGCTCAGACCTTTGACGCAGCAGTATATAGAAGCGTGGAATGACAACTACTAGCATTTTGAACACCACTGCCTTCTGCAATAATCAGCAACTCCTGCCCATGTTTTATGTTGCTACAGGTAGTTGCTCATTTTAATGAGTTCCGCCACTGCTTCCTTGCAGTCGTTCCCAACAGAAGTAGAAAAACACCTTGAATTTCAGGAATAGCTCCTGCAGAAAGTTTATCCTGATCAGTGCAAAAGACTATCCCAACACTATCTGTGAGGAGATGGAGACTTGAAGAAAGATTGTAAGAGCTAGAAATACTCACTATGATTTTTATCTGAAAGAGTGTCCAACTTTGTAATCTTGCCACACTTTGGGGTTGGAGATTTATGTGTTTACTTTCCTAAATTCCAGCACCGTTAAAGGTAAGGAGCAATAAACAACAAACATGTCCTAGATTGACCAAAAGTAGCAATAAGAACAAATAAAGAATACCAGTTACGTCATTTTGGGGAAAGCAGTACTGCAGTAATTTCAACCGTCTGAAATCTGATACCATTCTGTTCATAGGGAAGGATTTGCTGCCAAATAACTTGAGATGTTCTTGTGTGCAGGACAATGAGGTTTAACTCCTGAACTTTTTCCAGTTGACTCACTCCTGATACCTTGAAAAAACACTACCTAAATACATAATGCAAGAGCAGTAGTGAAACAAAGCTTAAAATATATATATATCATAAATTAATTACTATACTATACTAACCTCAAGTTAGTTTGTGCTATGAGCAATGTATTTTCAGCAGAGCTGTCACGCATCCTATGTTTCCACAAAACTAGCATAAAATAGTACTTCCAAATCTCTTTAATCCATCAGCAACTCAGTTTTCACCTTCCTCAGGTATTAAATGTTACATTTCCATCCACTGTAGGTACAAAAGACTCCAGTATATAATTTTGAATATCAAGAGTCTGCAGCACTGAAGAGTGAATACCCTGAGTATGCACATGCTTCCATTAATTCTTTTGTTCAGGTATCACTATTCAGATGTCCACACAGACCTTATAAATAAATAAATAGGATCTCTAAAGCCATTAAAGGAAATATTTTTTCTGTCAGCATGAAGAGATAGAGCTCAAATAAAGCAAAGAAGCTACCTGTGCAAGTGTCTAACAAAGTACACTGCTTCACACGGACATGCATCACTTAACTACATAGTGTTTATGCTTCCCTGAGAATAAAATTCACACCCTGATTTCAACAACACAAGAGTTGGACACATACTGAAAAATATTTTATGTTAGATACGAATAACATCAAACCACAACCCTCTGAAACTGCCATACTCACTGTTCTGGCAGGCTTATAAAAATGGTGAAAAACATTGGAAAAACCTATTCTACCTGGCATCCCCTGTAATCGAGCTCTTCTGAGCAGTGGACAGCATCTGCCTAATTTTAGTCAGACTGAAATTAGTCATTACACTGTAGCTTGCAAGTACATCCACACCATAGCTGTCAGCTGAAAATACAGGGAACAGCACCCTAGAATTTAAGTACCAACGCTGAGATTGAACCATCATTTCCATCTTGTTTCCCAGACGAGCCACTAGAGGGGGAGACAATTGCAGAATTGGTGAGATGCGAAAAGGTCTGTGTAGCGGCAGGCAGCGATGCGTGCACCACCATGCAAGCAGGCAAGGCAGGCAGTCTGAGGAAATGAATTCTCGATAGCTGGTGCGAGCTTACCAATACTTCATTGTACAAGCTGACACACAGTCATCATACACCATCATGCAAGAGGAAGGATGAGTTTGATGGCCACGCAGCAGCGATTTTTCTTAATGCACCAGAGCTGAAAATTTACTCTAAGTACAGACAAGATTATTTCAGTAAATTGGTAATAGGTCTGTCTCCTTCAGGTCACTCAATTCAGCATTGAGGAGGTCACTAATGAGTAAATGCTGTTAGCATTTGACGTTAACAGCATACTCAAGGGCTTCCTACAAGGAAAACAATTTGACGTTTTCTGTCTCTGCGTACATTGCTAAAAACCTCCAGCTCAAAGAAACCTTATTAACATTTCTGTTCACTCTAAATTCATCATACATGACAATAGTAACCCAATTTCTTAAAGAAATTCCAGCTTCTTAGTTGACAACACTTTCATCTCTGTAACATCAAATTCTGGCCTTGTAGAAGTGGTCACCATCTCCCTGAAGTCCTAGCTGACATCACAGTTGAACTGTATCTCCCAGGTTTAAAATAATATGATGGAAATACTTTCATACATCACCTCGTATTCTGTGTGCCACTGGGTTACATAACTCCCTGCTATGGTCGAATATTCAAACTTAAGAACCTACCATTTCTTCTATCAAGTCCAGAAATTTGTACCTGTTAATTGCTATTTTATATGTAATGCTGCATTGCCAGTTGCATGCAGATGTTCCAGTTCAAAGGAAACAAGAGAGAAGATTTTGCAGAAGTCAGAATAGCTGCTGCAAAGTCATACAGCGGCTACAGTCACCTTCTTGAAGTATCTATCCCTTTTTGGACTGTGAACTGAAGAAACTCAATTATTTCTCTTGGAGCTTGACTACTGATCTCTACTTTTTTTCTTTTTCATGTTAACCATTGCAAGACGGGTCATTGCAAAACTTACGTTAAGCAAGCTTCCGTTTTTATTCACATTGCACACGCACACTGGTAGTTGACAAACTGGGCAAGCAGCAGCCTTTGCAGGTTCAGTTGGATTTGGATATAGAAAAAACCCACAACCTCTGCTTCACCTCGCAGCATGTACTTTGTTGCACTTGTCCAACTGACAAAAAACTTTCTCTGGCGGCTCTGCCAACACAGGAAGTTTCACAGAAGTGATTACACCTGGAAACAACCTTTTCAAGAAAGTTAAGAAACCCATTTATTGTCATGGTGTTTCCATTCTTTTGTGCTTGTGGGAGGTTCTGACACTTGTGCAATTTCATAAGAAACTGGTGGTTTTCTCATGAATTACAACATAGATGGTTTAAAGACACTATCTTTTCATCAAGTTTTTACACTATTTAAAACATCAATAATTTACTTATTAAATAAATTATTTTATTTTTCCACTTCACACTTGTACAGGTGTGGTGTCTAACTTACCAAATAAATCCCATATTGAGAAGAGAGAGAAGATAATATTTTCAAAGATGACACAGACAGGGGTGGTGGGAACAACAATTATCTGTGATCTGAATGCTTAGGAGACAGACTTGCATAAAGACAGAAAGCTAAAACACAAGCTCTGAGTCTTGCCATGATGAAAGGGTGGAACAAATTCCAGTGTCAGCAAATCAACACTATGGCCTCCAGTGAAAAATCTGCATGGGAGATGAAGAATTCCTACCTGTATTTCCAGCGCTATTATCCTAGAAGTACTTTTGCTTACTCATTTTTTACAAAAGAATGATGTATTTGAAAGTCTAAACACACTGATCTAGCATGACAAAAGCTGTGTGGTGGCTCTTATTACCATGGAGGAGCACAGGAAAAGCAGCAACAATGATTGATTAGCATCTTTAAGAAACCACTTGTGTGTGCATTCATGCACTCATCTTTCAACGCTTTTCCTTCCTCAAGTAGGAGAAACGTTTTCCATTCTAAAATGATACTGTAAATATGCTGGGAAAACCTTATCTGGCATGTACTTAGCAATATTTTTGTTGTGGTTAGTAACTGTCAGGAAGCTCAAGATAAGGGAGAATCTCAGTTATGGACTGGTGATGTAACACCGGGGACACTAACTTCTTTTCTAAGTAAACAAATTCACAGATTAATGGTTTTGAGGTTTTCTGATGCCTAATGTCTATGAGTCACCTTCTTTTTGTATGCAAGAACCCATATTATACTCATAAACAGAAACATCTATTTGTGTCTGTACTTTATACAGAATGTGATACCACATTAGCAACAGGGTATAGGAACCCCTGCCATCTGTAAATCAGTTTTTCCTAAAAGCAATTTATTTATTATTCTTGAACAGGGATCTCCCTCAGCCCTCTAACGATGAAAGCTTCCTCTGCAGTTAGACGCTGCGTTTTTATTTCTGCTGCTCTGTGTAACTGCAATTTCTTTCCCCCCTCATCTCCCGGATCTGACTCCCTTCCCTAAATCCTTCCTTCAAAACATTCCTTATCTTCAGTTTTAATTGATATGTATTGTGAAAAATTATGTGGTGCTCTGCATGAAGGACACAGTGTAGGTACAAACAGTACCATTAGCAAGTAGGCCACCAGAAAATCTGCAAGAAAGACCATTTTCAAGATAAAACTGCTGGATTTGCCCCCTGGCTAGTGAGCTTTGCCACAGCTATAACCCCACACATCCTCTACAAATGCCTTTGTAGAACTTTGGAGGTTATTAATAAACTAGCTTCAAAAATTTCCACCTGTTTGGCAGAGTCAGCATATAACTCCATGCAGGAGTTAACACAGTCAGGAGTCCTGACATAACAGTCCTCCCCAGCAACACCAACTGATCCTGCTGTCAGCAATGGAGCACTGCAGGGGAAAGAGGACTGCAATTAAACCAGAAGCATTGGGAGTCCAGGTACACATGCAAACACCTACTGCTAGAAATCTGAAAACCATAGGTTTTCAAATACACTGCAGACACAGAATTATGTTAGAAGGCAGTGGAAATGGTGCAAAGATGATGTATCAAATGAAGATTGCAGAGAAATTCAAGACATATCGATACTGATCTTTGGAAGATGTAGATATTCCTACATTTTTTAATAATTATTTATTAATTAACTGGGTTGCTGATAAATATCTTCAGGACTGATTAATCAAAAATATTTTAAAGGTTAAATTTAATAAATACTATGATTACAAGAACCTATGAACACTCATTTTAAATAAATAAAAATTACAGGAGCTTGACCCTGGGGTCTGCCCACATTCGTTGCAGGGATTTTATCCCCAGTCCTGGACTCTGCTTAAAGAAGACAAACACCACCAACAGGAAGCCTAATTTCACTTTAACTGACTGAAATTAAAAAGAGCAATCAGTCCTTTTTGGCTTACATCAGAGAACACATCTGTGCATAAAAGGCCTTTCCATTCTTCCACAAAGACTGTATCTGCCTTTGGTCAAAGGCAAGGGGTAAAACACACCTCACAAGTTTTGCTACATGTTTTTCTGACTAGGTGAGAAGGTGACATAAAGAAATAGTTGCAGAAATGCCTTCAACTGCAGTCGAATCCCAATTCTATACAAACATTTTCCTTAATCAGGGGCCATCCTGTCTGCATTTTAATTTGGTCTGCGGAATGTCTGCTTAAACGTAGTCATCTCCTTCAGCTTGTTTCAATACCCGGCCTCTAAAAAGGCAGAGCAGAGCAAGTCTTGCTTGCATAACTGAATTTTGTGGGGATCACTTAGAAACCATGAAGTACAGAGAGGATGGAAAGTGCTACCACATCTGAATGCTAATTGGTATGTGATAATGTGCAAAAGCAGACTTTCTGCAAACACCTGTCTGCAGCATCCGGCAGCTGTTTAATTTTCTACTCAGTAAAACTTCAACAAGAGATTAAACCCCATCCCAAGCCAATCTAATATACATTTGGATTAAACCCGATCAAGACTTTTCATAATTTCAGGGACATTTAATAAGTTCAATTCCCAGGGTAGTATTTCCTTTCTCTGCCATTTTTTGTGTAGACTTTGCCACCCTATTCATGGCTCCTCACAAAGCAATGAATGTGTAAAAGGCAGATATAGAGGCTAAACTACTGTAAGCTTATACTTCAGATGTAAGGAAGGGCTCTACAAATCTGGCCTAATACAAGATAGTTCTTCTTCACTCATTTCTGTCCTCAGACCATGCATGTTGCAAAGCCAGCTCTGCAATAAACTCAGCCAGAGGAGTCATCTAAAAGCTTTCTTTACAGTGACTGGAGAGATGGACACAACATTATGCACCGTCCGGAGAGACAGTCAAGGCCAGGCTGGATGTGATTCTGAGCAACCTGATCTAGTTGAAGATGTCCCTGCTCATTGCAGAGGGGTTGGATTACACAATCTTTGAAGGTGCCTTGCAACCCAAACTGTTCTAAGATTCTATGTTTCCATGATTATAGGGCTACCAAATTCCACCTTTAAGATAGTGGTCTAAAAGTTTGCACAATTAACATTAAGTGAAAACTTGAATAAGAGTTGCAAAATACAATTCTTTCTCAAAAAAAAAAAATCACTGAGCCAATTGACATAATAAAGGTAAAGGGATAGTGCCACATTGCATAACTAAGTCACTTAAGTTACGGCTAATTCAGTACAGAAATCAAGCCACATTAAACATACTCACATTCAGCTGGAAATCAAAGCTACCAGCAGAACATTTCCACCAGTGTATATATTTAGACTTGTCCTCTAAAAATACTTTAGGCTAATTCTCATAACTGGTATGTGAACAACACATTGTACTGAAACTCCATGGTCAAAAAACTGACTTTTTTTTTTTCCTATTCAGAGCAGTCTGAAGAAAAAAGTGCTCTACCTTGGCTTACAAGTCTACAGAGGAATAAAAATCAAAGGAATAAAAAAAGCATGAAAACTCAAATGGAGAATTTCAAGTACTAACATTTCTGTACCTGCTTTCAACTTCATCTTCAAACTGCCGTTAAGTCCTGACTGCACCTAAGGTATGCAAAATGTCTTTTTTTTTCTGTTTCAACTTGGGTGCATGTTTGCAGTTTATTTTACAACCTCGGGTCCCAGTCCTACTCTTGAAAATACGGTCATTCACTGCTTTGTACCTTGCCAATTTGGCCAGGATCCATTTTAGAGTGCACGGTGACTGAACAACAACATATATATAAAACTGTGTCTGCTTATGTCTAAAAAAGCTATATCAAACCCTTAGAGAAAGTCAGAAACCAATAGATACACACAATATAATGTCTCGCTTTCACATGCACCCTCTGTATGCTACTACGTTGGCAAAGTTTTGTCTTTTTTCACATTCAAACCATTCTTTTTAAGAGTGGGACGAAAGCAAACTGTAGGGCTTTGGTATTCCTGAATTTTGCAGTTGGGGTCTATTTTGCTACTTTTCTTACAATATGCAAATACTTCTTTACAACTCAGTTTTAAACTCCTTTAACGTAACTCTGCATGAGCTACGCATTTGTTACCATGTAAGAAGAATCACCGATACTCCAGTTCCTTGCATCAAGAAAGCACAAAGCCTCCCTTGCCACTCATCGGGGAACATGAACCCTCACACTGCTTTCTTCCTAGACTCACTATGGTACCTCTTTTTTACTATCTTCTTTGTAGCTCGTGACTGGCAATGTCTAGCTACGTTTTTTTTTTTCCACATTTAACTGCTACTTCTAGTCATGAACTAAATAAGCACAGTTTCAAATGACACAGGCAAATAATTGTAAGCTACAATATAGAACACTATGCCCAATATCCAAATCAAACCCAAATTTTCCAGGGCTATGGTGCACTGAAGACCACAAAACTAACACTAACTTTCCTACAGAACAGGGCAGTTTTCAAAATCCAAAGCAGAATGCCAGAAAGTGACAGGATTATTTAAAAAATACCCTCAAATTCTGCACGCATGAAAAGCTGTGACTATCATTACTAGTTCTGCTAATTTTAAGCATTAACCAGACAAAAAGCCCACAGCCTAACTGATGAAAAATAGATGGGAAGATTATACACCTTGATGGGTCTTCATTTAACAAAGCTCTTTAGATCTAGTGAGAAACAGAGAGGATAATTTATGCAAGTGTCACACTGCTGCTATAAATCTAGATCATTTGGAAGCAACAGGCAAGTAGCACAGAGTATCCCCGGGTGATCCCACAGTAGTACTGGTAGTCTGATGGGACGCAGTGGTGGATGGGGAAGCAGACAGCCCTGCAGTTACACGCATATTCACACAGCAAAAAGGCAGTGTCACACATCCAAGCAGGCTTCCTGTGGCATGCTTTAATCCCAATTAAAGGATAATACTATTTCATCTTGCAAAACTTTAAAAGGAATTCGAGAACAAACAAACAAACAAAAAAGCAAAAGCCCAGCTTAAAGCACCAAATTACAATAGTCTTTGTTTTCATGTATTTAAAATAGCTACTGTTTATGAAACTCATAATGGGGTCCATGTCATTCACTGCATCCAGGAAGGTTTCTGCTGCTTCAATGTGGAATGAATCCTTGGTCTCTGCACTTCAGATGCAAATCCATGATATGGAGAGATTCTTACTAAAAAAAAAAACCCAAAAGTTGAATCTTCCAACTATTAGAAAATCATAGAATAGTTTGGTTTGGAAGGGACCTTCAAAGCTCATCTATTCCAGCCCCCCTGCAATAAGCAGAGACATCTTCAATTAGATCAGGTTGCCCAGAATCACATCCAGCTGGCCTTGAATGTCTCCAAGGATGGTGCATCTACCACCCCTCTGGGCAACTTGTGCCAGTGTTTTATCACCCTCTTTGTAAAGATTTTTTCCTCACATCCAGCCTGAATCACCCCTCTTTTAGCTTAAAACCATTACCCCCCATCCTATCGCAAAAGGCCCTGATAAAAAGTCTTTCCCATCTTTTCTACAGGCCCTGTGTATTTAAAGGGTTAGATAATTTTAAAGTAATTAAACCTGACAGTTTCCTAAAATCCATCTACATTACTGAAATAAGATGTCCATTGTCAAAATCTCCTGGGTGTGTACCCAAAGCAGTCTATTACACTTACATGCCTTTAAAAACAAGAATGTTACATTTGTTCTAGTGTTGGTCATCCAACCTACTTTAATGCATTTCTGGGACTTAAATGGTGCACTAAATTTAGCCCGCTCTCTGTGTGGGGCTGATTTTCACCTCAGAACATAAAACACTTAATTATAAGATATGTCAAGTTTCCAAACAGGAATCAGAAGCTCCCCAGAAATACATCAGATTGATTTTGAAGCACTCTAGCATAGAAAACAGAAAGTGAATAGCATCCCTCTAGCTCAGAAGAATGAAATGGGAGAGAATCTGCAGGCATCATGGCAAAGGAGAGTTTTAAAGGGGGATTTGAAAGAGAATAGTGGAGAAAATTGAGATAATATTCAGCTAGTCCTCTCGAAATGAAAAGAAAGCACAGAAGGAAGTGCCTAGATGCTTCCATATAGAAGTAGACTTACAGTGGGAAATAAGACTTTGGAGGAAGGAATCAGCTCACTAATAAACAGAAGACAAAGAAGAGGATATCCTACAAAAAGCTTTGACAGTTGAGTGATGTATGTTGATGTTATAGAAAGCTAGAGGACAAAAGCAAAGAGGCAGGTGACTTTTAACTGAAGCAGCAATGCTCAGAGAAAGTTTCAATGATCATTTGAATTCTCTTATTCCCATTTTTTCGACTAAAATTAGTAAGAAATAAACTTGTAGATTAATGAAGGTGAAAGAAGCCAAGGCCAGATACGATGGGGTTTGAGCGACCTGGTCTAGTGGAAAGTGTCCCTGCCTGTGGCATGGAGGCTGGAACTAGATGATCTTCAAGGTCCTTTCCAATCCAAATCATTCTATGATTCTATGATAAGCAGAAGGCAAATGAGGGAAGTCTTAGCAAACAGACTGGGTAAAATGCTGTTCTGGCAGCCCCTAACTTCAGAAGAGAGAAATGAAGCCCAGAGAGACTCACTAAAACAAGTACCAAAGAGAAGAGCCATCTGCAGCACAGATAACCCTAAGAACTTCAAGATTCTGCTTGGGGAAGAACTAACAAAACCCAAGGGCACAGTTTCTCTACAAGAGCTTTAACGTAACAGGCTAGTTTTAACTGATACTCAGTTTGGGTTAATCCTGCTTGGAAAACAAAAGCCAGGCTCTTTTCTAAACATCTGAGGGATATTAATGTGCATGTGTAAAGGCATGGTCATCACTGAGTATTTCACTTTTACTTTCAATTACATAATTTATCTAAGATATTTAACATATTCTCTGTATTCCCTTAGGGAATAAAATGGTAGTGCAGCTTAGTTACAAAAGCAATGTCTGATGAAACACAAACACACACACAGAATCATAGAATCATAAAATGGTCAAGGTTGGAAAGGATCTTATGATTATCTAGTTCCAACTCCGCTGCCATGGGCAGGGATGACTCACACTAGACCATGTTGCTCAAGGCCCCGTCCAACTTGGTCTCGAACACCACCAGAGATGGAGCATTCACAGCTTTCTCAGACAACCCGTTCCAGTGCCTCATCACCCTCACAGTAAAGAACTTCTTCCTTATATCTAACCTGAACTTCCCCTGTTTTAAGTTTAAACCCATTACCCTTTGTCCTATCACTACAGTCCCTGATGAAAAGGCCTTCTCTAGATTGCTTGTAGGCCCCCTTCAGATACTGTAAGACTGGTAGAAGGTCTCCACACGGCCTTCTATAGGCTGCACAACCCCAGTTCTCTTAGCCTGTCTTTGTAAGGGAGGTCCTCTAGACTCCTTACCCTGTTTGTGATTGCCACATGATAATTCTCAGGACCTAACTCCTTTCTAGCTTACTGTATTATACTTAAGCTTTCTTGCAATTTCCTGCATAAAGTTCACTTACAGGGAAGTTGTAATAAATTGAAATAAATAAATGCTGAGACTGTGTGCTTGCCTGCCAGTCAAAGTGTGTTCAGAGTGTCTCACTCAGGAGCATGGCCTGTAACCCACATCCAGCTCCTCTCTATCAGTATCTGAGCTAGATTAAACATAAAACATCTTTATATTTCACTACAGCGTGTCTCACCACTGCAACTACAACACAGCTATACGCCAGCCGTGTCTCTATCTGGATCTTCCAGTTTAGCTATAAGCTTGTCAACATTTTAGTTGATCTCCTAAGAGGATACTCCCTTCAATTGATATATGGCGGCTGGCATTTCACAGGTGAGCTCAAGGATAAATCTTGCACTCTGGCATTTGTATATTGAACATTTCTTTTTACACAGATGGGAAAGTGTGATATCGACTGAAGTAATAAAAGACTACTTGAGTTTAGAATAGATCATAGGAGAAGACATTTTCTTATAATAAAGACAGAATTCCTTTCCCCTCTCTAGAGTGCAAGCATGTGCATGTGAGTGCATGTCTCCCACCACCTTTCCTCTTTTCCAGAATTTTCTTTCATTTGACATCTTAAGTCTGGAACGGGGTTGTTTTTTCCCAAAGTAGTTACCATTCCTATCTTTCCACTCAATCTTCAGCAACCTACATCTTACGCAGACTTCATTTATTTATTATTCTATATGAATGAGCAGTGGCATTTCAATAAGTACTTCTCTGTATTAAACTCCATTTTTGTTCCTATTCATTCAGAAATACTTCCTTCGCTAAAGATTTCAAGAGAGCTACTCAGCTACAGGTTTTCCTTGAACTAAGGCATTAATTCATTACTAAACACCGTTACGGTTATAAGAAGTGATGATATTTGGTATGATATTATAATTAGGCATCCTGAGTAAGTTTCACTTTCAGTATGTTGCAGCACAGAGGAAAAAACATTAGTCCAAGCACACTAAATATTTTTAAGTACAGTATTTCAGGCCTGACGGTTATAGATCCCTATTTTCTTATTAAATCTATTCAATAGTGTGTGATCCATGTTTTCTAACAATGAATTAGGAATTTTCATACTGAAGACTTCATTTGATACTGCAGGTTAAAATTTCAAAACTTGCAAAGCTTCCACAACTAAAATTACAAAGCAGAACAGGTTAACAAAAGAGGGAAAAGAGCATTGATTTTTATTTTTTTTTTTTTCTGTGCAGATTCCACATTCTATTTCAGAGAATCAGCACTCAGTGGCAGGCATCAATGATTTAGTGATTTTGGTTTTTAATACTGGACTCTTAGCACCTCTAAAAAGCCAATAGTTAAGAGCTGAATTAAGCTACCTACGAGTCCTGTAACAAGTACGGACAAACCTGACTTTCCTTTGTAAGAAATTAAGAAAATATTGGTCAGCAAAAGCTCAGTAGATCCACCACACTGGATTCCTTTAGATTCGGCTCTGCTCTCCCGCTTTGTCGTCTTCTAGCCTTAACAATTTCCTTACTCTTTCAGTCACTATGGAAAATAAAGCTATAAACAAAGTAAGCATGTTTATGTGCATGGTAACCAAACGTTCCATGTCATTTCTGTTAGAATGTCAGCATTTACTCAAGTTGTTGATATGCGTATGCATGTAAGACAGAGAATATCGCTGAATATGTTGTTGATACTTGGTAAGTAGGGCAGGTGGTGAAATGGGAACAGACACTGTGCTCTTGTTTTCATTCTGGGCTATACCAGGAGAGTTAGAAGGGTTAAGTAATGGTTTAATCAGGGTAGAATCTGACCCCAAGGATGTTAGAAAGCAGAAACTATAATCATCATTTCCTTACACACAGCTTTAACATCACAGTCTTTACACGAGGCTGCTCAGTGTCAATCCACAAAGTCAATCCCTTATGTTCACTTCAAAATTAAAAGCAACATTTAAACTGTGCTGTGATAAAGCTAGAACATGGGCTTGTCTGGAATATTTTTTCCCAGACTCAAGCCTTTCTTTCTACTTTTCGTACCACGCAACACTTAACAACACGTAAGGCAAGTGGTGTCAAACGGGTGGAGCCCCTAGCTCTCCTAAAAGAGAGCTTTAAATAAGGTGGTTTTAGTAAAAGGATCAGGGTACCAGAGCCCCTCCTGGAATTTACAAAAGGATCCGCACATCATTTACAACTCCAGCAGGCTGAAAAGAGCAAAAGCTAGGATTACACATCTTTTTCTCCCCCTCCTCCGCCCATCCCCCGCCACCGACCCCCCGTGTCTTTTTCTGTCTCTATAGTGTTCACAACAACCTTCTGAAGCTGGAGTGCACACAACAAACCTCTTCTCCAGCCTCCTGCCCAAACGTTCTATGCACACACATCTGTAGTTAACAGGCTAATAGTCTTGTTAGTTGAGATGAACACCTAATCCTGCTTCTTAAACCTCTACTAAGTATTTTAACAGGAAAACTTAGAAGAATAGGAGTTTTTCTTTTCAAATTATATATATCATTCTTTACATGCACCTGTTTGGGCATTTCTAACTCTGTATTTAGCCTACTTTTGGGCATATCATCTGTTTACATTCTTGTGATCAAATCCTCCCTGATAAATCTAAGAAGCACTTCAACTCATTATCAGTCACAACTGGGTACAATGAAAAAGCAAGTACACATTCTGGTAGATACAGCCCATGAAAGCTTTAAATTGTCTGGGAATGAGAGGATATTGTTCACTTTATGTTCTTGGTAAATTATATACTTCCCCCTTGATATGGAGGAAAAAAAGGCCTTTGAGACACTCCTACCAATTCATCAAAATGGAGCCCTGAAAATGGCAGTGGACATAAAGGTACAGAAGATAAAAGCATCAATACGTGGAAGTCTGTACACCTCTGGGTCATGGTACGGATTTTATTTGGCTTCCTCTGCCTGTTATCCATAAAGTTATATGCAGGAACACTCTTCTTCATCCTAAATCACCCAAGTTCATTGTGGTATCCCATACAGACATAATATACGACCATCACTGCGTTTTCCTGTGAACTCAGGCATTTCATGAGTCTTAGAAAAGCACTCAGAAATTCTGAATCCGACCTGTGTTCCACATTTTGCCTGTCAAAAATAGGATACACATCCTTTTATTTTCTCCTGGCACAACATACTGAGATTACTGTTGTACGACAAAGAAACCAGTGACTGACACTGCAGGTTCCACACTCTTTAGCAGAAGTCTCTTCAGACTGCAGTGATTTCTTCTCACGCTTTTGTGAACTCTGCTCACCACAAATTGCTCATAGCTGAGCAACACAATGTACTTCAAAACTTTGCATCCTGGTTTAGCACGTTTTGTTGGGTGTGCTTTGATTCTGAGTGACACTGAACTTACACTGCAAGTGGATTATTTTGCCAGCACCATGCTTCAGTAGGCAATTCAAAAGGTGACATGCTCATTCACTTCACAAGGACTTTTCCAATATTGTAACATTTCATTCCTTCCACACATTTTATTAAGCTGATCATACAGTAAAAAAATGTTCTTTTCCATTACTATTTCTAAATCTGTTTTCAGTTCATGTGTTCATTCTCCTTTTGGGCATGCCTCCCACAAGAACTCTAGCACACGTTCCTGACCATGAATGCAAGTCAGCTCGCAAAACTATTTTGAATTAATAAACTTGAGTGCAATTAGGACAGCTATACTATGCTGTGTCTGTTAAGAGATACATGCTGTGGGAATTATGCATCTACAAGAGATTCTTCTAACACAGGATGTATTTCATCTTTCTTTGTCTGATTTTCTAAACAACTCAAAATAGTCAATTCTGAAAAAAGAAAACCAACCTGCAGGCAGTCAGATATCCCAATGAGTAAGTGATATATCTTACTTGCATAAGACTTGCTGTCCAAGAATGGTCTGACAACATCAAAAATTTTGAAGGCAAACAGCTGGTCACAGACAGTTTACAAACATAGTAAGAAACAATTTACTGAATAAATTATTTACTGTAATTTATTCTCCAGCATGAATAACTTGTTCAATTTTGATCTCTAAAAACATACTTAACACCAGTTATACGAAGGGACTAATAATTGCAACTTATATTCATAACCCGCTTTGAATCAGCCCGGTTTGATTTACTCTAATACTGCACTGCATTTTGAAAAAAAATAAAAATAAAGACAGAAAAAGGGTATATCATCTAGCCACTTTTGATACATCCTCCATTGTCCCGAATCTACAGAGCCCCCAAGTACTAAATTTTACATTCAGCTTTCTGAGTTAGCTAAAAGCTATGTAAAATCATGAGTAGGCAGAAGCTCCCTATTGTCTATGCCCCTGAGAAGGCATATTGTTTACTCCACAAATGCATGAAATAGTTGCAATCATGCAATGTGGAACAGCTCCTGTGGTTTGCAAAAAGTGTTTGAATAACTAACATACAGGGTTTAATTCCTCCAATCTGAAAGACATGTACACTGCGCACACACTCACACATACTAATAAGCTTTTGTATTACACTGGGCATTCCATACACCGTTGTATGCCTGCGGATAGCACACATGTCTGGGTTACATGACCTTGTTGCTTAGTTCTGCAATCAGATTTTAAACCTTTTTTAAAAATTATCATTCTTACTAGCATGAATATTGTGGATATAATCTAGTAGTTAAGACGTTCTTCATAGTTGCTAGTACAGGGCTATGCTTTGGATTTGTGCTGGAAACAGTGTTGGTAACTTGGAATGTTTCCATTACTGCTGAGCAGCGCTTACACAGAGTCAAGACCTTCTCTGCTTCTCACACCACCCCACCAGCAAGTGGGCTGCAGGGTGCACAAGATGTTGGGAGGGGACACAGCCAGGAAAGCTGAGCCCAGCTGACCCAAGGGATATTCCAGACCATACGGCATGGCAAACTGGGGGAAGAAGGAAAGCAGGGACTTCAGGGTTATGGTGCTTGTCTTCCCAAGTCATCATTATGCATAATGGAGTCCTGCTTTCCTGGAGGTGGCTCAACAGCTGCCTGCCACTGGGGAGTGGTGAGTTAATTCCTTGTTTTGCTTTGCTTCCATGTGTGAATCTTTTGCTTTACCTATTAAACTGTCTTTATCTCAACCCACAAGTTTCATCGCTTTTACTCTTCTGATGCTTCCTCATCCCACCACGGAAGAGCGAGAGTGAGCAAGTGGCTGCGTGGGGCTGAGCTGCTGGCTGGGGTTAAACCACAACAAGTGGAAAGGTAAAAGAATATGCAATGGGTGCTCCAGAGGAGAGAGGAAAGAGGTGACCAGTCTGGTCTCCCCACCCACAGAGCTAGCTACATAACAACACACGCATTTAGTACCAAATTGTGCAGATTGCTTGTAAGGATTTGGAGTAGGTCCCGAGCCCAAAACAAAGACCTTGGAGACAGGCTCGGCAGACAAATGGCACTGGCAGGAAATGCGTGGATACACGCACTGCAGTGGGATGCTGTTCTGTTTGCTCTTGTTAAGATACTGTCTGACCACAGACCATCAGCAGAAGTTTTCAGTGCCCCTTCCCACCTGCCAGGGCAATACCCCCGGGAAGGCAGACGAAGAGCCTCTTTTGCAAGATCACTAGTATTTTCTCATGTTGGTCATGCTATTTTTATTCTTTTCCTTCTAACTTGCTGGGCTCCCAGGAGATGACACATCCAAGGATGTAAACTTGCTCTTAAAGAGCAAGCGTGGTCAGCCAAGACTCAGGGTGAAAATCTAAGGCTTATTACCATTGCTATGATGTGTTAGCACATATGCCAGCCCTTTTTTTAGCAGGACACCATAAGGTATTCATAGCTCAAAACTGTGGGGAATAAAATGTAATACATATCTACATTAAGACAGCTGGACCTTATGTGGATCAGCCTCACCAGACATAAGCTGCATGTAAATTAATCTATAAGGTGCCTCAACATAATCAAAATACAGATGAAATCTAGTTATAAACTAACAAATTACTTACTATGTGGGTAATCATCTGAATTATTTGACCTTCCAAAGGATCCAGCCAGGCACTCCCAGCCCTTTGTGTCTGAACTACTCCTTTTC
This sequence comes from Psittacus erithacus, assembly GCA_009867235.2. Classification (NCBI taxonomy): domain Eukaryota; kingdom Metazoa; phylum Chordata; class Aves; order Psittaciformes; family Psittacidae; genus Psittacus; species Psittacus erithacus. The sequence continues at coordinate 62,204 of WYDI02042084.1, forward strand.
AGATGAACATTTAAGCACTGCTTTTGTACGAAACTGGGGATTGAAGAGTAAAAAGACAAGCCTCTGACTTAAGACTGTGCCCTGATTCTCAGATCAGGGAGCTATAGCATTGCAGAGACCTGGCACAAGACTTGCATTACATTTAATTTGCAGAGGTAAAAAGTTCTGAACAGTGAACACTGAATCCTCATGTGCACCCACAGGCAAAATGTTGTGTGGGTAGATAAAAGCAAACTGTCTTACGCAATTCCTTGCCTACATGACGTTCTCCCAGCGCCCTTTATAAGCAAAAGCAACATTTTTCTGCTTCTGTGTTTTCCCACTACGCCCTAAATTCACTCCTGCCTATTCTTTCCAGCTGGTTTTTAGCTCTGAATTTCCATCTACTCAGGGCAGCACTCAGCTTACCAAGTGTATTTCACCTGTGCTTTTGGCAAGATACAGGTCTAGGCTGGTGTCTGACACAGCGGATCAGCGTATAAACACATGAACCCTGCTCGCGCTATGGCATGATTTCTAGCTTCTGTCTAGCAGCCAGTTTGGGGTGTCTGTTGTTCCAGATAAAAGGTGCTGCTCTTCAGAGAGATTATGCTGAGGTAAAGGGAGCAGCTCTCCAAACTACAAGTGCAGAGCTGCACGAAGGGCACTTTTTTAAAGCTGTAACTCAAAGGAGTTATAAACCTAACTCCTGTTAAAAGACAAAGACTGAGCTGCACTCAGTTATCAAGTGATGCTGTTCTACATATTAGTAACATTCTGATTCTACCTCATTTCATACCTTTAAACACTACTCAAAATGTTTCAAAGCGATACTTTGTATTCCTTTTGTACATTTTTGCTTAGATCAAATAATATTTCTCCTGTATATTCTGTGGATTAAATATACTGCAGCATGACCAAATGAATCTATCTCAATGCATTTTATTAGTTGTTTATGCAACTTTTATTGGTCTGTGAGGGATCAGATGTCCAATACGACTAACTGAATTTCACTTCCAAGAATTGTTATTACTTTCAATCTTATAAGCGCAATACATTCCTGTTACATCAGTTCTAGTCAAGAGAAACGTCCCTTTCATTTGAACGAAGGCAGTAACAAGACCATATTCTCTAGGTTGGTGTCAGCCAGCAGAGCTAACAGCGCCCAAACACACACATGAGATTCTAAGCCCAGAGTCTTTCTTTTTGCTTTCCTGTATCACAGTAAGTAGAAAATTATTCATTGTTTTCTTTCCCACTGATGCATGTGGCAAGAAGGCAGGTGTTAGAGACAAAAAGGCCTAACAGGAAGAGACACGAGGAATTTGTTAGATGAAACCACAAATATGAAAAGGTACAAGTACTGCAGTACACCAGGTCTTTTCTTTTTTTCCTGCTTTAATTACTTTCTGCTAAGCAATGCCTTTCCCCAATTTGACTTTATCATCTTACCTCTTTTTTTCATTTAGATAATAACCAGTTACTCTGGTTTTATATGAGGAGCAACACTTTTGCTACCAACCTGTCTTTATTACATTTCTTTTACAGTTCAAAAGTCACTAAGACTGCTGGTCCAAGCAATATTCAGAGGTGAGTGATGACCATTTTATATGAATAACTGACTTTTATAAAAAGTTATATACTGTACATAATGGACAAAAACTAACACAAATTATATGTGATATATGAAAAACTCAAATATTCCAGTTTTCAGAAATATCTGTGTGACAAGAGGTTTCTGTTTACTCTAAGCAATAGCAGAAATCAGGAACAGCTAAACTGAAGGCAGTGTAGTTACATGGCGCAGCTCCTTACTAGGTCTAACGCTGCCCATTCAGGAACTGATTAAATGCAGGTATCAAGCAAAACATATTAGGGTTTATTAAGAGATGATGGCAGCAGCCGGATTTGTGCAGCTCTTGAAGGCCTCAAAATCAGATCTTCCTTATTGCTGAACTGCTACATAATCTTTTCACCATTTCCAAATCCTCTCGTGAAGACATAAAACAGCTCTTATTTCTCCTTTTACCAAGTCCCTAATCAGACTAGCCCTTCATCTGGAGGATGAAAATTAGGTTGCTTTTGCAATTCCCGTATATTTTTATTTAAGTGTGATTAGTACTTCTCTGAGTCCAAATATGAGCAAGATTATTAATCTGCCCCAAAGTTCAATTGATCACATGCAGGTATAGGTCTGCATATAGCTCCTACTGGTTTCTGTTTCTCTCATCTGCACACAAAAGTATGATAAAACATATATAGCATACTGTCTTCCTGATATATATAATTCTTGTGCACAACGTAAAAAAAAAAGGCAAATTCCTTAGAGACAGTGAAACAGATCCTACATTTAACAATTCTATAAGGCTAAAAAAGATAATAGATTTGTGAAAATATAGTAGCAAGAATGAGGAGGAAAAACCTGAGATATAAAGCAGTAGAGCACTCATTGTGGAAGATCAGAGGGCTCTACTGATGGAGTTAAATGAACAATTTTTAAAGTCCATCACAAGCTAAAGTGATAAACAGGAATCTTTGAAGTAGCAATCAGAACATGCGTGACTGAAGCTGAGGAAATATTTAGGTGTAAAAAAGACAGCATCTATGATTTATCCCTAGTTGTCATTAGAAGAGGACAGGGACAATACCTCAGATTAAAAAAAAAAAAAGGCAAGCAAACTGTCAGGAAAAAAGATGGAGAGAAGGTCAGAGTGGAGCACAAAAAAATTAGCAGAGACACGCTGGGAAAGAACAGGCAGAGCTGGATTTGGGAGAGATAATGTGAATTACCCAATGAAGGTGACACAGGATGCAGTGATACCATCTTGTCTCCTGGAACAAGACAATAGTCTTGCCATAGCAGTCTGAAAACCTAGACAGTGTTCAAGTAGGCAGCTGAATTAATAATGAAGCTTTTAATCAGACAAAAGTAGCCAAAAGGTATACATTGTCTTAGAGCTCAGTGTAGAAACCTTCAGCCGTTATTCAGTGAGTGGTTCTTGTGGCCAGCTGGGAGACAACATTCCTATCTTTTGGCTACTTTTAAGGATAGGTATAAATCAGACCCCCTTCCTATTGTGAAGACAGCTTATAAATGAAAACTCACAAGCAGCCCATAAAACTCCTTCTGGTCAACTGATCCAGAGCCTCACAGGTCTGCTGGTCTGAAATCCTCTTCTCATGTCCCGTTAATTCTTGTGCCAGTACTGCCCTTTAGCTTAAATAGCTCCTCTCCCTGCTGCATGCGTGCACCTATATTTCAATGTATTCACTGAAGCAAATGCACTGCTAAGTATCAGCTGCTGTGCAAGCATGGGTCTGCTCAGGTTCCAGCTAGGGATGTCAGAACCTTGACAGCCATTCTTTCTTCTTCCAGTTAGAGTGTCAATAAGGGGACCTATGGCATGCAGTTTCAAAGGTGTGAGAAATCAAGGTCTTTGTGACCACATCTGAAAGCTGATCTGTTTCCCAGGAGCTAGTACATTCAATTTAACAGTTTCTCTGATATACAAGATGAGATAGTAGAAGGCAAGGCACTTTCAGGGAGAAGGTGTTGTTAATTTAGAATTGCTTTGCTAGCTTAGTTCATTAACCTCAAGTCGTACCACAAAACCTCTTTGTACTTCCTGACTTTCTCTTGGGAGAAGGATGAATGAATGGGAGATTGAGACAGAGATCTAAGTTTCAAGGAGGATCTGGGCAGACTCTCCTGATTTCCAATGGCATTTTACTGCTACCACTCATGCAGTCAGAGCTCTAGGAGACTTCTTAATTAAATACAAGAAATAAACCTCCCTAATGACATTAAGTCAAGTACAGGCACGGACCCCAGCAGTTTTTTGTGCAGTTTATCAAATGCACAAGAAAGGTGTCCACAAAGCTGCAGACATAAATACTCAATTTTCAATGCTTTAAAATCAACTATTGTCATAAAAAAAGTATTTTCTCCCACTTTGCAATTTTTCAAGGCTCTTCTGATGTAGCAAAGGGCTCAGTCAAAGCCAATATGGGCACTGAACACAGCATTAATGAAAGATCAAATCCTAGATGCTGAAATTATACAGCTCAAGCCCAGTGAAATATAATAAACACAGGAAGAACTCAGAAACATCTGAGACGGTAGGTGCAGTACCAGGAAACTCAGCACTGACATTTCTGCATATATTGCAGATGGATCTATTTCATCTTTTCAGCATCCACCTCTTTAGTGTATATCCACTACTATATTTTACAACACAACCTGATAGGGTCCTTTTATAGGAAGAAAAACAAAATTAATAAGGAAAAAGGTTTAGATGTGAAAATACATTTTGACTTGTTTCCACACATCATAGCCAAAACCAAGCCAAAATCTAACACATACCTTTAAAGCCAATATAAGCTAGGCACTGAATAACAGAAGAAATAATCAAGTAAATGAATGTGAAATCATTTGTGTGCGTGTGTGTGTACACAACTACATAGACAGTAGTCATGTACGTAAGTCCTCCTCTTTTTAAAAACAAGTTCTTTATCTGTGTGGCTATTTGTATTACATGCTTTACTTATTCAGATTAATCCTACAGTTTTATTTCATTTTCCTGTTGTTTTCTGGCCATTACACCCTCATGCTATTTTTTTATAGATTTTAAAGATTAGAAAATCTTTTGTTAATCTAATAATTACTCTAGGTTTTCAATTCTCTTTTTATAACCTTTCCACACATTTTGTTTTCATAAATAAACATACTTCCTCTGAAAAGTACAAGACTGGCAGCACTTTCAACTCAATATTCAGCCCACATTCTATTAAGCCTGAGTGCCTCATGTGTGTTCTGGAGGGTGCACCTCCAGGAGCGAGAGGCTAATTCATTCTTCATGCTTATTCAGTCCTTGGCCTTTCTACTGATATTTCCAACAAGGATGCCAATTAGCACTAATTAAGGTAGTGGATTTTGTGATATGGAAGCCTTTACTAGAAACTGGACTGACATCATTCACTCTTTTCACAAAAGACATTAAATAGCTGTCAAATGATAACTCCTAGTGACACTCACAGAGAAAGATTGGATTCAATTCTGCCTATGGACAGGCACCTTCAGAAGGTCTGTAGTTTGGCTTCAGCTTACAAAATGTGATTTTTTTTTTTTTTTAACCAGGTAATATGCCTTAATTTAAAAAAAAAAAAAAAAAAAAGAAAGATTTGAAAAAGCTGCCTGTGGAATGCTGTATAGTACACACAGTGTTGTAAAATGCACTTCATAAAACTTCAGTTATAAAAGGCTACAAAAATATATAAACCTGTACCAATCACATATTTTTAAAGCAGAACCTATAGAATTTTATCAGTCTTTATCTTTCTTGAATTAAACAGAAGTTTTCCATGTCAGTGAAAAGTCAAGCCTCTTGATCAGCAAAAATATGCAAGAAACTAGACAATTTTTTTCTCTCTTGTGGTTGGTTAAGATGCACCAAGGGGAAACCTGACCCTGTGCATGTGTGCATGTGTTCAGTTTTTGATGCTTCATTTTCTTCAACTAACAAACCTAGAGAAATAAAACTTCCCAAAATATTTTCACATACATACATACATGCATGCCTGTCTGCCTGTCTGTCTGTCTATCTATCAGGCCAGCCTCAGAAAAGCCTAAAATGTTTGTGAATGTGCATTTCAACAGCTGGGCTCTCATCTGATTTATGTGATAAAGGGAGTAGCATCTCTAATTAACTGCAGTTATCCAAACTTCTTAGTTCTTAACCTCATTCAGGCTATAAGAACTAGACTTCAATAGTGTCAAATTGAATGTGAACAAAACTAATCCATAAGCACAACTCATTTTCAATTTTAATCATGTTTTCTGTGCTATATTTTTCTCTTTCGCTGTCACAAGTTTTCTTCAGCCAAATTTGTTCCTTTCACTCACTTTCTCAACTAAAAGAGAATATTACCATGCAAGTTGAAGCACAGAATGTATCCCTGAACTTGCACTCTGAAAACTCAACCTGTATTTCCAATTGCCTGCAATCCCCATTATAGCCATCCCACAATGCCAGCTCTTTGTTTCTTTGTTAGTGTGTATATATAGCTAATACTGCTCTTCAGCACAAACAACTAATTCACTCTTCCTGATCCATTACTTTTACAAAGGTGAAATTGCAAGCTTTGGCAATATGACTGTGTGGTGGGTTGACCTTGTCCCATTGCCAGACACCCACCCAGCCACTCTCTCACTCCTCCTCAAAATGACAGGGGAATGAGAGGAAAAGACTTATGCATCAAGATAAGGACACTGAGATCACTTACCAATGACTGCCAAGGGCAAAACAGACTTGGTTTGGGGGAAATTAATTTATTGCCAATTAAAGACTGAGTTGGATGGTGAGAAACAAAGATAAAAACTAAAATACCTTCCCTTCACCTCCGCCTTTTTCCCAGGCTGAACTTCACTCCATTTCCTACTCCTCTACCTCCTACCTCCCACTTCTTGAGCAGCACAGGCGCATGGGGAATACAGGCAGTCCATGACAGCTCCTCTCTGCAACTCCTTCCTCCTCACACCTCCCCTGTCCCAGACCGGGTCCTTCTATGGGTTGTAGTCCTTCGTGATAAACCTGGTCTTCCATGGGTTCTCCACAGACCACAGATCTTCCATGGGCTGCAGAGGAATATCTGCCCTTGCACTTGGAAGCACTTCCTCCCCTGTCTTTTCCTCTGCCCTTGGTATTCACAAGATTGCTTCTCACACTTCTTTCACCTCACTCCTCTCTGCCTATGCAGCATTTTTGCCTTTTCTTATCTTCTCAGAGGTGCCACCATCTTGGCTGATGGGCTTAGCTGTGTCCTGAGATGGGTCCATTGTGAAGTCACGTGAAACTGACTGTGGCCTATCATGGTACACCCTGAACACCTCCCACAGAAGCCACTTCTGCAGCCCCCCCCAAACACCTTGTCACCTACACCCTATATATACTGCTAAATATGTTGATTTTATCTTCGACAGGATTAACTGAGAGATACTTGACACTGACCCCAAGGCAGCCTTGCCGTCAGCTTAGAAAGGCCTAAGTCTAAACATTTTATCAGTACTACATCTAGAATCCATATTTAGAGACCATAACACTTGGCATACTTGGTGAGACTTGAGGGACTGCCTACCACCGTCATAATAAAACCTAGATGAGTAATATTACAGCCTTTACTTAAAAGAATTGTTCCTTTTTTGATATCAAAGACCTCAGTAACAATAAAGCTGATAAAATCTGTACAGCATTTGATTTTTCTCCTGCTTATTTGTTGTCTTTTAACATATCTTCCTCACTGTGTCTTTTATACAAAACTACACCAACATAACTGCTAAAAACTACGTCAGCCTCTGCAATACTCCTACAGGAGCATCTGTGAGCTCAGGGCAAAAAAGATTAAAGATTGTATGCTGGCCTTCTTAACAGTTTCTGCAGCAAAAAATGCATGTTAGAATCGCCAAGGTTAGTAGTACTCCAATGGATCTTTTAACATATTATTTGCATTTCTTAAATAATTAAAGCAATGTTTGCTGAGGCATGTGTTCTATACTTCTGCCAAAAAAACTGACTCTTGCTTAATGTTATTTTATTGGAATTACACAGATGTTTTGAACTTGTTAGCTTACACACTTCTTTGTTAGTCTTTTAAACACAGATTAGATGGATAACCACATAAAACTAATAAGTTCACTATGAAAACTATTCTGTTTCTTACATAAACAGAGCTTACTACTATAGTGCTCACTGTTATGCAGGTTGGGAAGGGCAGAAGAAATTAAAACAAGTGAGGTTTATGTTAAGTTTCCAGTAATCTTTACATTTCTTATTCACTGAATTTTGTAACTTGATCTAGACAGCTTTGTAACATCCTAACAAATATTTTCACATTAAAATGCCAACCCAGACGAGGCCACACTCAGAAAACAATCCCTGGGGTGGAAAAGAGGGTCACAGCATAGACTTAACCATCTGCCAAAGTGGATTTACAGTGTCTACAGTTAGCTAAGTTGTTCACTGAAATAACTCTCTGTGTGGAAAAATGGCCTTTTTTTTCTGCTGTGTAAACTGACCTTGACCCTACCAACAGTGTTCAGTATTCCTAAATCTTACCAGAGATTCTTAACAACAATTTCATCCCTGGATTGCTCTTGACATGTACACTGTGAGGAATAAGCAGTCAACAGCAGTCACTCAGGTCACAGAGCAGTAGCTCTGCGCCCTGGTCAGAGAAGGAACAGAACTGATACTATATGGCCATCAGCCATCTGATGATAGTAATGAGAACATGGTACAAAGAAAGTCTACCAGCAATGCGTATGTTAAATCTGTTCACAAGATACATTTGTTGAATAGTTTTGAATAGCTAAAAAATGGAGAAAAATCTGTTCATACACAATTCACAAAGAGAGAACAAGGACAAATTTGCCAAGCAAATTGTTTGCTATGCATAGATATCCCAGCTGTCCTCATTATCTTATTTATCCTGTTTAAATCTCCCTTGCACTCCTACCTTCTTGCCTGGCTTACCCAATGTCATGCCTTCCTTCATCATGCCACATTTTCTCAAAGGCACAGTTACATATCCATCTGAAAAACTTAATTCTTCCACTGAAGAAGTTCTCTTTTTTTCCTTTCAGATAGTTTGCAATGAAATCACAAAATGGTTAAACATATAATGAAAGCCCACAGAAATCTTCTCATTGAGTGTGTGACATTAAGTGACAAGTTCCAGTAAAATGGCTGCTTCCTCTGCAGGCAGATACAGTGATTAGAATTTTAAAGGCACAGAAACTAAACCCCAAATCTTTCCAATGGAATAAGCAGTACAACAGACCAACGATCATGTGCACTGTTCAAACTTTGTATGGATTCATTGCAACATCAATGTTATATATAACCATACAGCCCTTTTTGTACTTCTGTCTACTGCTGATACAGTTCCGATACAATTGCATCTTGAAAAGGGAAATGGCAATAGGCCATAGGGAGTCAGACAATGTTGAAACAAAGAGACCAGCAGGGGACAGAAGTCAGCAGAGACAGGTCCTGCAGGCTCTCCGCCCCGCTGGGACTAGAATTGTTGTAAACACTAGAGCTGGAATACAAGGCTTCACTAATTCTCAGAGTATGAACAGTAAATGCTTTCAATTTGAAGCAACATTTACATGTAATTTAGCTGCATTGGTTCCACTCTAGCTCTTTTTTTCAAAGCCAGTCAGCTTTATTGTTAAAGAAATGTTAGGGCACAAGTAGAGCAAAGTGCATGTGTAACTTGTAAACAAGCCCTCTGGACCACCTCAGAATGCACCAAACAGCCTGTGGTGAAACAGAAGCAAATAGCATTGCCCTGGATTAATAGCACAGTGCTGGAGGAGGAAAGAAATCACCTACTAAATCTTAGCTGCTCAGTTTCTTAAGACAGGAATAAACATTTTGCACATTAAATGGGTACCAACAGCTTGAAAATTACACTTCTGTTAGAAAATTTTATAATCACTGTATTACAAGGAGCCCATAAAATTACTGTGACTGTTAAAGAAGCCTAAGAAAATCGCTCTTTCACTTTTTTTATTTCTGATTTCTTATTTAGGGCATATGACAGAATTTAGTGGACTGCTAGTCTAAGTCTATTAAGGCAAAGACAGTGAGTCTTAAATCTTTCAAAGATCAACATCCTCAGCTTGAAGATCACTAATATCCTCTCCCTGTTCAGTGGGGCTTATTAATATTTTTCAGGTTAAGCACATGCTAAAATGCTATACCAGGACATTAGTTTTGGGGTTTTTTTTTATTTGCCAACTACATCTTTAAGTCTTTCAAATGTCAAATAAAGGTAAAGAGAAAAGCAGTAATAAATACATTTTAAAGATTGAGTCCCAAATTAATAAACAAAACCACATTAAATACAAATGAGCTTATCTTTTAAACAGCATTTAAAGTTTTTTTTTCTTCTTTTACTTACTGGACAAATCCAATTTCCGTACACAGTGGATACGTTACGCATGTGGACATTTGTGAAAACAACAGCTATCACAGGTTAAACTTTGAGTGTATGTGTGTCTTGAAAATTAATCTAATTTAATGGCATATTAGCTATTTGACATAGTCTAGGTTAGCTCACTGCTGCTTTAGATTGCCCCAACCCCGAAATTATGGTTAGTTACTGTTCTCTTTGCAGGCTATCAAGCAAATAATGAATCACTGCTTTTCCCAGGTGATTACTACTTGCTTGTAGTCAGGTCCTCCACTGTCTGTCTGCCACTCTCTCTTTGTTCGCAACTGCTTTGCCAAATAAATCTAAGCAGGTCACTTATAAGAAAGTGTGAAATAGCATAGGAGTATTTTCTCGTAGGACCAGTAAGAATGATCTTCTGTACCCAGAAACGTCCTCTAGAGGCCACTGTCTGCCCTATCATCTATATCCAAGGGGTCAAATACCTTTCCCTTGGTGCACTCTACTCACACTCCTGGAACATTTCTCCTTCCCAGTTCCCTTAAAACATGGTGCTCACTGTGGTCTCCCAGTACGAGGTGACCACCTCAGTGGCCTGTTGCCAGACACCAAAAGGCATGTGAACGCTTACATTCACAGCAGATTCTTGTTTCCTACCAATAGTCTTGTCTCTGTAAGTTCAAAATAAAATCTTTTTACCACAATCTTGTTCATAGCAATACTGCAAAATAATCGAATAACAATATACATTTTCTGTTCATCAGAAGCAACTTCTTCAATATCTACAGGGGTATTTCTGCCTTTATTGACTACATGTTTGTATGCATGAATATGAACTTCAGTGTTTTTGTGAAAAAGTACTAGAGATAATTACAAGGTCTTTTCAGTACGCCCAATGAACCGAAACAAAAATACTGGGCCAAGCAAGTAATTGTACATTATTAGCACCGAAGCTGCCAAAAGGTTTCAATAACATTATAACCCAAAATAACTGTTATATCATGTAATCAGAATTCAGGCTTATCACTGTGCCCTCAATGATATCGAATAGATGATGATATCAGATAGATCATGGTACTTCAACCTTCCAAACTACTTTGTGTCACAGGAAAACACAAAGGGTACGCCTTTGCCACAAATAAGCAATGCCTTTTGAAATGGCAGGAATGGTTCAGCCAGAGCATACCAAATGATTCAGCAAGTGAAACAAACCAAAGAAATCCTCCAAATCTCCACCACAGAAGACTCTATTAATGACAGTGGGAAAATTCCTCACTGATCACTTACATGGCAATCAGTTTGACCTTGAAACTGCAAGCAAGATAAAATGGCCTGGCCTCTTAGGAAGAAAAAATCGTGTACTGCTTTAGAACATTGCTCTGTCTTGTTCGGCATCTTGTCTTTAACTGAACACAATCATGGATATCTCAGGAACATTTCAGAAAACAACAATAGCATACAAAGGCCTAGCTAATTGCAGTAAGACCTGAAGCATGACATTGCAGAGTTGCAGTAACTTGAAAACACAGGATATAATGCTGACACCCAGGTCCGATCCAAGAAGAATATGGACAAAAATACATAGGCTTCCCATTCCACACACTAGTCCATTTTCTTTCACATTTCACATAACTCACAGCATATATGTGTATATATGCACAAGCCAGAGAATATATCCTGAAATGATTACCTAAAGACTTCTTTCAGCTGTCCATATGGACGGATTAGCCCGCATTTGAGCAGATTCAAGTGAATTTTGCATTATAGTTACTACGACACCAGGTGATTCTGTGCTTTCCATAGTAGGAAGACATCCTCTGCCCTAATTACTAAACTGTTTTGAACTTTTCACCAAGAAAATGGTTACTTACAACCATGGTTATTTACAGCCATGTAAGAAACTGGTACAAACATTAAAACATACCAGTTCAACCAAATCTCCCTTGCCTCCTTTTCAACAGTTTCAGTATCATCTCAGCATCATATTTAGTCTGTAATAAATCAGGTCTTGACCAGAAATACTTAAAGAGTATTTTAGATCCAAGTATCTTAAATGAGATCCATGTATCTTAATGAGATCCGAGGGTGAGATTTATCATTTGGCCATAGGATATCTAACATAAAGTATCTGCTAATATCTAAAAAATATCCATAAGAATTTTGCCATGTCAGGAAATTGTCCTCCAAATCAAATAGCCACAAAAACACAGTGGGTTTTTAATTTAATCTACAGACAGATAGTAAGAGATAATTTTATCAGTACTACATCTAAAATCTTCTATCTTTAATGTACGTCTTAAATACACGTCATAGATCACAGTCTTTGATTATTAACCACTGCAAGGTCTTGAAAGATTATGGGTTTAAAATCTACATAGTCATATACATGAACAAGTTGCTCTGGAGTAAGAAGTTAACATGTTCCACTGTAATTGCATGAATGTGAAAATTTATTTTATGACAGATGTAAATTAAGATAATTCATTCCCTACTGAACAGACTAAGGCCTCAGTGAAGTAGCTAAATTGCCTGGATTAACCTCATAGTTGCCACAGAAATTAAGAACACACAAATAATACAGTCTATAAAAAAAATCCTGAAAATTTCCTTTGATGGCTCCTTCATTGGTGGTTGAACTGTTTGGATACTTCTCTTTCTTTGAAAATGCCAAGGAATATGAAAGAGAAAAAGGATCTGTTTCTACTACAAAGTTATCGCTGTTAAAATGACAAAGATCAGGTTCAGGTTTACTCAACGGAGAAGAAAGGAAGAGGAAAAACAAATGGCCTGTAGTTTCCCAATTGCTACTGCCTGTAGGGGTTCTGCATGTGTTCCTGCTCATGTGATATACTGCAGGCTAAATGGTTACATCACTCACCTACTCACACATATTAGCATTGCATCAACATTCATACTCTTTATCACTTAAAAAGGAGAAAAAAAAGACCTTGAAAGAACCTGACATTTAAGTACTACAGTAGTTGGCATCTCCTCCGACTCATACATCCTTGCTCCTTCCAAGGAAGACAAACAGTTTGATACATTCAGATGGGTAGTTGAGAAAGGTAAGTTGCCTCAGATCACGCTACAGAAGGTCACTACTTAGTTGGTAAGAAGCCGCAGAAACTAGCAAAACTCATCACAGAATTCAAAGTGACAAATTCATTGCAAATACAGACTCAGATGTACACCGCACCAAGAAGCATACACAGGTCATGTGAAAGACAAAGCACAACATAAATTCTGAGTTACTAAATTAAATGCAACCATTTATCCAGTCATGGTATCTTGCATCTGCAGTAGAACATGACAGCTCAGGAAAGCCAGTGAAAAGTACCTATCTGAAACTTCTTGGGCTCAAAGCATAAAATATTAAGCAAGGATTTATGTTCTGTGCTACACAGAAGGCCAAACATAGGACCTCACAGTCCCCTTCTTGCCTTTTTTACCTGTGAATTATAGCAAATGTTGAAGACTTGTGGGTAATTTCTATTCAGATGTAAATAAAGCAAGATCGGCACTTTCAATTGAGTATTCCTGAAAACAAAGTCCAGAGATGGTATATCCTTCAGATGATCAGCCATAACCCTTCCTCTTCCCCTTGAAAATGTGGAAATCTGTTTTCAGACTTACTGTGTCAGATGGGGATTGCTGGGGGATAACAAAAAGGCATGGATTTTATTATCACACATGACTGAAGAATGAATCCCTTTGGCTGAATGACAGCCTTGGAAATAATTAAGGGAATTCTGTCACCACCAGACAGTACAAAACCACAGCTTTTAAACTCAGTGAAAGAAAGGAACCAATGAGACAAGAAGAGACTTCACAAGATGACTGAGACCAGAAGCCTCTCACTATGAGACCACCAGATTTTACCCAATGCAGGATTACACTACATAAAATACTGATTGAGCCTGTTGTGGCCTCCTAATGTAGCCATGTCTAATAGCGTTTGCTGGGCCCTTGGCAGAAAACACACAAGGGCCAGAATCCTCAAATACATACTAGAAAGCTAGATTTAAGAAGTCTGCTCTGGACTATGTTCTTACCACCCTACCTGAGACTTCTGGGAAGCTTTCTTTGAGAATACAGGTCTGTGCAGAGATTTAGTACTGGCACTTCACAAAGTAGTCCTACTAGCAGCACTGCTTTCAGATATAGAATTACTTTATATTCAGAGCTGCCCTTTGCTACCAGAGCTGACAGTTACCTCCCTCTCTGCCACTTTTTTTAAAACAAGTTTTAGTTTAGCATGCCTGAGGACAGAAAACTTTATACTGAGGTGAAAGAGCATGTTCTTGCACACTCTGAAATCTATGTGGTGCAGTGCTTTAACGGATTGGTGTTTCACCTCTATGCATTTGGTCCCTGTCCAGTTTCAGAAAAAAGACATAAATGAATGTGAAGATCTTCCTTACAATACTTGGCTTTACCTCTGTCACAAAAGCACTACTCAGTTTGCAGCAGAATTATAGCTGCTATTCAACACTAGCATATTAGAGGAACTGTCTTGCCAGCATTACAGTGCATGAGCAGTACTGGTTGAGAGATTGCACACTCCCACCTGCACTATACTTAGTCCTAGCCAACACTAATCATCTCCAAGAGACATCTACTAACGCGCATTTCCTCTGAGAATACTGACTAATGGTGAATATCAATACAGCAAACTGATAGGATATATGACTTGGATATACCTGTTTCACGTAATGGAAGGATTTAACTTAAAGGGATTTGTGACCTATAAAATGTTCACTGCAATTAATGATTAAATAATTACAAAAGTGCAGACATTTGTTTTAATTACAGTTGTTAGCCTTATTGTTCTACTAAAGCAAAGCTTCCTGGTGTGGGCTTTTTTTTTTTTTTTTAATGGGAGACAAACAAATTGTTCACTGTTTAAAGCTGGTTTCTCTTTTGGAGCCCTTTCTCATACATATCCAGTGCCTCTTGACCTCAGGCATCTGCCACAGCAACACCTCTGCTCATAGCAGGGGAGAAGGTGAAAGGCTTCATCAGAAGCAGATGCCAGAATTTTCTTAGTGTGGGCTGGGGCAGAGTGATCATCACTCTCAGCTGCAGCACGACCTGGAATCTTCTACAGCCCAGGAGGCTCAAGGACAACATGAAGATGAAGCTCTGATTTTGCTGCTTTGTCTGTCTCTCACTCTGCAGAAGGTGCTGATGGGAAGGCAATCACACAAGCTCAAAGGGATAGGGTTTGCCCTAAGTTATCCTCATGTCAGCTCAGTAACAGCCACTGCATTATGCAGAGCAGAAAGAGGACCTATTTTTTATAGCTCATGTGGCCCTTTATTCAGTTGTTTTCAGTTTTTAAAGAAGTATCATTGCATAACAGAACCACAACTGGTACTTGCAAATGGTACTTCCCAGGAAGGAAAATAGCTACATGAAAAATAATAATGTATTTCCAACACATCTGTGTGAAAGACCTGATCTATAGGTCTTGGAGGTCTTCCCAATAGCCAATGGCCACTGGATCAGGTCAAAAGGACCAAAAATGCGATTTTAGCCACCCTGTAAAATGGAAAATGCAATGCCATCAGAAAAGGAAAGAAACATCAGAATGCGGGATGTGGGTGCATGCATATGTGAAAGAAAAAAGCATATGCAAGAAAAAACGTCTAACAAACTCTCTAAGCTTGTTTAGCATATTGAACAAACTTTTCTGTAGTGCATGTTATTGACTCCTCTGTGATTCATATTGCCAAATTTTATAAAAGATCTCAAAGCATTAAATAATTTAGTTCTGTAAGCATCCTGGTCCATTAAGTAAATATTATTCTAACTGCTAAGAATTTACTGGGGCCTCGATATTTTATTTCGCAAAACCTACACATGGCAACAGGAGTCATTCCACTGTCTTTAGCATTCTTTAGATCTGATACCAGTGCTACCAAAGCTGAATAACTTGCCCAGTAATCCTAACATGAACTGTTGGATATTTTCTTTTCAGAGTATCCATCATTAAATGGTCAGAAAAATCTACAAAAGACACGGACTCTGGTGATGAAATCCTGGTATAATTGAAGGCAATAGCAAACTCACCTGTGACTTCCAGAGTTTCTCCTCAAGGTCACCTCCCCAGGTCATGCCTGCCACATTACTAAAGCCACAAGTAGTTGAAGAGCACCACAAGCATAGGTGAGCTTTCCGGGTGGAACAGCTTCACATGTCTGAGTAAAGGAACCAGTCAGGGTTTATAACAGCCAATAAGATACACTGATTTCTCTATTCCTAATGCAATTAGATGAAACATTTAAATATGAATATGCAAATACCTGTACTCAGATTGGCATAAAAATGCAAGGATTTCCTTTCTCTGCATTGTTACCCAGCAACAGCTGCAGTCTTATAATGCCAATTAGCCTCCTGAAGCCAATCAAAATGCAAAAAATTGCACAACTGGGGAAAAGAGTTATGCAGTATTTACATATGCAGCATGACAGCAATTTGATTGTCTGAGGCAACTCAGCTTTGGCACAATTTTGACATAGAATTGCTTAAAGTGAGCAGAACAACCCTATGCAAGAACATTCTAGTCACTAGTGGACTACTATGCTAAATCACCCGTGTAAACAGGCACATTTATCTGCTACCAGAGTTTGGCCACAGGATCAACTATCTCATGTAACAACTGCTCCCCTTATCCTGAAGCTCTTCCTTCCTGCATGTTGCAGAAATCCTTTCTTTCACACACTCCGCACGCCAACTACCATCTTGTGTTCTGTCTCTCCTCATCAGCTAAAACTACTTGCCTTCTCTACTTGTCTAAAGGATCATTCTTTAAATGCTGACTATCAGTGTTTGCCAGTCACTTTGGACACGCACAGTGGAGGCCCAACCAATAATCCAAACAAGCCAGCAGGCAACAGGCTATGCTACTACTGCAAACATGTACAGGTGCTCTGATATATTTCACTTTTGGATCTCTAAATTCTCACTGTAGATAATGGATGTAAGAAAATCATCATTCTATGCTGCAATTGAATGAAGCAGCAAGATCAGTCCACAAAGACTCCCATTTCCAGCCCACACCCGTTAAGTGCAAACTAGGAAAGCGGACATTTACTTACCATATTTGAGGACCCTCCCCATAAGTCCTAAATTGGCCGATACCCTAAGCACTACCAAAATACAAACATTGAACAGCCAATGACTGTAAATAGCTATAATAGTTATGTGGAGATTGACTTGGGGAGACCACTGCACCATGCTTAAAATTCTCATGCCTTCAGAACACAGCTGCTTCCTTTAACTTGCGAGAGAGAAAAGAACCTTCCAATTCTGAATCAAAGAAGAGCTTTGATTTTCAGACTTGTCTGTTTTCCAAAAATACTAGCTAGAGTAAACAAATAATGAAAGACAGCTATCCTTCTCTCTAAAAGTGTCAATTATGATAGTCATAGAGTATCACAGCTACCATGATGCAACTAATTCTGCCAGATGTGTACAACTTTGCATATATTTTTATAACAATTTGACTTGTATTCTCACAGCATTATTTTCCCCTACAAAACTTCCTTGGTTCTAAAAAACGTCTGCCTTCCTAAGAGACTGATCCAAGCCAAAGTTTAAACTCTTCAGAGCTTAGCCTTTTTTCACTTTGCACCTTGATACATGAGTCGGCACAAAGTTCCACACTGCTGTGAGTAGATCATTACCAGCACCTGCAGCAGCTAGCTAGTCTCCACCTGCTTTGCACTTATCGAATGACAGGATCAGCCTCATTCAATAGCCAAATCCTTCAGTTTCACTTCCTTGCATTGCTTTTTCTGTTTATATTTCTCTGGTTTTCTTTTGCAACTATGCAATCACAGGAAACAGGACCTCAAAAGGTCACCTAGCCCATCCCTCTGTCCCAAAGCAAGATCAAATAAATCAGATTGCATTACCTCATTACTAGATTTTTTTTTTTGCTTTTTAAGATAAAATCTTTTTTTTTTTCCACTTATCCATAAAACTGAGCAACCCCACAGTTTTCCCTGGGGTGCAAGAAACAAACAGCATCACTCATTCCAAGACTGACTAACAACCATAGCTTCTAACTACAGAGACTGACATATTCCTATATTTTAATTTGAAGAGTATTTTTAGAAAAATCATATATTCAGGAATTTTATAATTAACTAACACTTCTGCTGAATTTTCAGCTTGCCACAGAGTTCCACACCCATACATTACAAAAATCAAAAGATGATTACCACTGAAATTGTCTGGAATGATGAAAGTACACTGAGTCTTCAGAATGCAGTACACTGTACATCAAAAAGATGTTCTCTTTTGAAATCACTTATCTTCAGCAATCCCCTGCACAGGATCACTTACACACTTGCTTTTGAGGCAAACGGGAATTGTGCCTCACCTGCAGTTATAACAGTGTATCTTAGCTTTCCAGCAGTGGACCCCATTCTTCTCTTAAACATGCTGCTGTAAAACATGACTGATGATTCAGAGCCTGACATCAATATATAGGATGACTGTACAATATCTATAACGATAACACAAACCAATCTGCTGGTTTTGGCGCTGTAGTTACTGATATAGAGAAGACAGAGAGTAATTACGTTGTTTGCTTTTTTAAAACACTGCCCGTAAGTGTTTCACTCTGAAATGCAGTGTGAGAGACAAGGTTTAAGCTCTATTTCCCCCATGTTAGCCAAATAAATTGGCACCATATTTTTCACCCAAGCTGACCTTGACTCACAATAAAATAGCAGTCTTGTCTCTACAGGATGTCTAACATGCACATGTTATTTTGCTAGTAGCCCAAGTCATGCAACTGACCACCTTGTGCTAAGTGCTGTAAAATAACACAAGAAAAAAGATGGTCTCTGTAGAAAAAGCACATCTGCTTTGTCAGTCATAGAGCCTTAAAATGCAGCTTCAAGTGATTCCACATCTCACTATCCCCTATGACTCTGTCTTTATCTCTTCTTGACATTGCTGAGAACAATCTCATTTTGATTACAAGTGCAAAACAGATGTCACTGCATGTGTGAAAAAATATCAAAACCTTAAAGGTGAGTGAAGATTCTACAGACTGCTAAATCATGTCCAACCTAAGAGTATTTTGAACTTAAAAATGTGCCTGAAGCCCTGCTATAAAAAAGCAGAGCTTTTTGTGAAAGAAACTTTGCTTCTTTAAAATTACCTCCCAAATTTTGATTTTGAATTTAAACTATTAATTATATTTTTTATTTGCAATTAACATTTGTAGCCCTGGTCTGTGTTTACACCTGACATTCTGCCAGGCCTGCAACCCTTTCAAAGGTATTCAAGTTCTTGAAGCAGTACCTAGATACTTTCAAGAGAGCCAGTAAAATCGCTGGACACGCTGAATTTACACTAGTGCTACAAAGAGAAGAGTTTGATCCTTAATGTCCTAGCTGTGTCCAAGGTGGGGCTTTTTGTATCTCTAAAGCAACATGAACCCATCTGTGTCCTATGCACATCAAAGGAAATACAATAATTTTTTTTTCCATTTTATTTTAGCATCAGGAAGCTCAATATCATCTCTGATCCATGAATCCAACAATGCTTAATGTCAACACCAACTAGCATAAAGGTACAGAAGACAGAACAGCATGATGTATTGTTGTGGAAATACAAAAATTACTTGTTTTCATCATTACACAGTGTCACTACTCATATTAAAACCAATGAGTTCCTTAACACAAAATAAAGATTTATTAAACAATCAATCTGAACTGTTCTGCCCCAGTTTTGTTTCAAAGTTGTGTTTACTGAAGTGAAGGTCTCCCTGTTTTGTCCCACTCCTCAGGACATTACATCTTTGTTCACACTCTTCACTTTAATTTCTGTGATTCTATGAAAAAACTTAAAAGTGGGAAGGGCCCATTTGGCCAACCATGGTATCTTTCGACTGGTGGTGTACTGATTCCTACTGTATCTTTTCAAACTTGGAACAGAACTTTGTTTCTATGGTTAAAAATGCAATTTCCTTTCTCAAATGATATTTCAGAACAAAGAAAGTAGGTAGACAGGTTTTTAAAGGATATTCTTCAGTGACACTGGCTCCAGCTTGCATTCTCCTCCCACCCTTCTGACCTGTACAGATGTTGCGGATTCCCTTTCACCACCTGATCCAACAGAAGAGACGGCTCTTGCCTCTAGGGATGTTTCTATTCCCAGTGACATGTGGAGATGCCAGAAATAAAATTACCTGTACATGGCAGTATCGGGTGAAGTCAGTATAGCTACAGAGGCATACTCTATCATCACATTTAAATAGATTCAGAGAATCTGATTTAAATACACTTCTTTTTTTTTCACAACCTCTCAGGTGTTTCCACAATAACTGCATGCTATTGTGCAAACTGAACTTTGGACTTTTATTATGGCACTATCCTGATTTGAACCCCTCTGAAAAGAGGATTGGACCCGACCTCAAGACTTCCTTTCCAATCCAATTTTATTACAGTCCTGTAAATTATACACAATATGACCTCTACATCAAAATACACTCTTGGATGAGCTGTAAACAAGGACTGTCACAGATATTGTTTTAATTCTGTCATCAAAAAAAAACAGTGTTGCTTCCACACTTTTTTAATTCTTAGATCAACATGCAGTTTCAACATTTCATTAAGGCAAATTAGATACAAATGTTCTATGTCATTTTGTCATAACATACTATCTCAGGCGCTTAATAATCAACCTGCTTTCAAAAAAGCCCACTTGCAAAACACACAACAGGAGGGAAACATGAATTATGCTTTATTCAACCAACTGAATTGCTTATCTTGGTAAGCCTATCAGCCTCATAGAATTCCATGCTCCAGACTCTTACTCGTTTTTCAAGAAAATAAAGTTTAAAAACAAACAACAAAAGAATTGAGGATCTTCTCAATTACTTTTCACCTTCTACAGCTATTCCAGCACAGAGTGATTAAAGCCACCTCAGGTATATTTGTGCACCCTGCACCCATATTTGACCATTCTAATGAAGACATACTCTTATTGGCTGACTGACAAAAAAGTAGACAGAAAAGAGACAGAAAAGAAAATCTCACTGAGTGGAATGAAAATGGGCTCACACCCTTCCACCCAGGCAAAGGCTAGTAAAGACTCATCTAACACCTCTACTCTTGTTACTCCTTCTCAGATTACTTCTCGGGTGATACCATCAAACCAAAATCCCTTCTGTCACAGATCTAAAAAACATCATACTATTTACCGCCATCGAGGGGAGCCTGTTCTTTTTTTCTCTCCTCACTTTCTTTACCTTCCTGGCCCATAATAATAGTTAAAAGAAAAAAAAAAAGCCTCTAAAATTAGTGAGTAGCCCAGGTTAGAAATGCTAGAGCTAACACTTGCATATCTGCTCTCAAACTACACTGATAATTTGCAAAATGTCTTTTTTGTATTAGAAAAGATGCAGTAACAGTTACTAAGATCACAAAAGGGAGCAAAAATTGTAAGAGGGTCAGGATAACAGCATAGTGCAAAGCAATGTACACCTACTTTACATGCAAAGCTAATTAATTCGTAAAAAGCATTTCACAAGACAAAAGAAGTTGCACAATGTTACACAAGCAATGAGGTGTATCCAAATCTATTTTCTATATCTCTGCCATCCAATGACACACCAGGAATCTCTACAACTGTAAATAAATCTCAAGTGATTGCAGCTATTTTGTTGAAAACAATTTTTTGACCCCAGTGCTGAAGCCTAATATTGGGAGAACCCCCTTCCTCTCATGTCTCTTAACCAAAGGCATAAGGCTTTCAAGCAGTGCCTGCTGAGCACTTAGAAAAACAAGCTGCTTGGTCCTTTAGGGGCATGTGGCCCTCAGTGACACTAAGTAAACTAGTAGGAGACGGTATCACATAAATCTTTCCAATTTCAGCGCCTCATGCAAGGAGCTAACCTCACACGTATGAGGTTAACTTACTCATTCTTGTTATTTTAAAATCAGGTACCTGGCAAATCAAACAATAGTAAAGTCATATGAGGATGCGGTTCTGGGCAACCCGATCTAGTTGAAGATATCCCTGTTCATTGCAGGAGTTTGGACTAGATGATCTTTGAAGGTCCCTTCTAACCCACACTATACTATGATTCTATGATCTGATTTAACCAATGTATTTTGGATTTAAATGTAGTTTGCTTTGTGACAGAAGTTAACGAAGTATTAAAAAAGCCATTTCTAATAGAAAACCAAGCTATTTCCTTCTGGAAGATGAAATACTGGTTTGGGGTTGGGGTTTCTTTTATTATTATTGTCCTACTTACAGGTTTTTATAACAAGAAGCAAAAAATTTCTCCAGTTTTAGTGACTATGGGGTTTATTTTGTCTCAAAACTTCCTTTAAGTAGTGAACTTAATCTCTAATTCAAATGCTTAGGCCCTAATTCTGAAAACATTCAAGTTTAACCTATAGGCAGCAGTTAGTAGTTTAATATGAGTACCCAGGTGAGTACCTCATACAAAAATCAGGATTTTATTCTGCTCTGCTGTATCTATTAGCAGACACCTTGTTTTCTAAAGCATGAGATTTCTCCCAATGTTTCTGGCAGATATCTGCAATTATTAATATATAATGTAGTTGGTTCTCAAGATTTGCAGCAATGCATTCAAACTTATCTACTGTCTTGTATGATGCATATAAGAGTCAATGTACTTAAACCAGTTGTATGTTCTTCATTTTACAACCAGATTTTTTTAATTATGAGACTAAAATCTCTGTGCACAGTTCAAGGCAAGCAAAAAAGCTTCAAGGAAGATGAAGAGGCAGGAGCTGAATATATTTAAGAGATTATTTTCCAGAAGCAGAGAGGATATTCCCACAAATGATTATGAATATCCTATGCCTCTCAATTTGATACTGTTTTTGATCATTAGTGTTTCAATCTACCTGTAAACAGGAGCAGCAACCTGCCCCGGGAGAGAACAGTAACACAGTGATACCTCTTGGGGAAGATTGTTTTTAAGCTTACCACAACCAAGGTAATGGTTGACCAAAAAACCACTTACAGCAATGACATGCCAAACTCAAATTCAGTATTCAGACCTTTGGGCAAAATGATAAAGCAATCAAGAATTTAATTGATAAAGCATGGTTTAATAATTATATTTCAAATTTAATTGCTTTAAAAGCCATAGTGGAAAAGTAAGTTAAGAGCTGAAAAACCTAGAAACTAATACAAAATGCACTCTTCCCCTGAAGAAATTCTCAGTGACTTCAGTGGAACAGGATTAGGCCACTGGCTCTGTAAACGCAGTCATGCAAATGTATTGTCTCCTTGTACTAATATAGCTGTCTGGCAAATTCTTTTTGCTGTTACCATGGCTTTTTTAACATTTTGATGTTTCAGCAGAAAAATAACAGTTAAGTGTATGTGTGAACACTAACTGAGACATTTTTTAGTCATTTTTAGGGTTACAGTTAACAGTAAGGTCAAAATTTCGTCTTTAAAAATGTTAAGCTTTGATCTGAAACTGGTAATTCTCATATATGAAAAGTCATAATATGTATCAACAACAAATTTTTCAGGAAAGCTACTGATTCTGCTTTCTTAGTTTCCAGTCCTCAAATCTTTTTCTCTTCAAAAACAAGGGACGGGTGGAATTTCCTGACTTACTTGCATCCTTACATCAAAATACTACATATAAGTAACAAAAGGCCTCTATTTCTCTTACAGTCAATCACTTTAAAATCCAGCCTACAGTAGAAGCCTTGCCCAGTAACAGTTGTGCCACTCAACAGGTCTTGGGGATGCGTTTTTCTAGTAGTCATGCTATCTGGAATCACAGAATAGTTGGAAGGGACACATAAGGATCATCAAGTCCAACTCCCTGAACCTCATAGTACTGCCTAAAACTAAACCACATGAATTGGAGCATCATCCAGTTACTCCTTGAATGCTATGGAGGCACTTAATGAAGTGTTCCCTGTAAACAACTTCACTAGACAGAAGCATTTTGGAATTCAGGACAGTTGCTGCAATTTGCAGACATTTGGGCAGGAAATATTAAGCAATGCGCTGTGAGAGCCCAGAACTCTGCCTAAGCAATTTTAAGAATTCGGGCTCAGCTTCCCGTAGTTCCTATTTTCTTTGTACTTATTTTTATTTGAGAGACACTGGTTCTTCCTTTATTTCCCTGTTTTCATGCTTCTGGTTTTCCATACTTGGTCCATAACAGCATTAGAAGCATATATGTAACAAATCAGTGGAGTTCTTATGTCTCTTTCATAGGGTAGTATCTGTTTTCTCTGTTTGCACAGAGTTTTAACTTTATCAGCAGATTTTTCAAAAAGAAAGAAAAAAGAGGAGAAGTAGATAACGGAGGCAGAAAACATAATCTACCATGAAGTACCCGTATTCCTCAACTGGTTAAGCACAGTTAGACTCATGATATTTAGCCACTGGAACAAACATGGTATAAATCTAGCATGCTGAATAGCAGAAGCAAAGCTATAAGATTGGAAGATTAGAGAACTGAGACTGGAATACCAGTTCCTTGTAACTGTGTGCTTAGTTTACATCACCCTTTCAATGGAAATGCTTCAAAATTAAAAGCCTTTATACACTGAGAAAATAGTGGCATACTGGCTCTGGGAACCTGTAAACCCTGATGCTACCAGTGTTCATCAACTTGGTGTTGACAGATCTACAGTGAACATGATTATTATGAAAGTGACTCTTGCCAAGTGTAGGAAAGCGAGAAAATTGGTAAGCAAGGTATCCCATTTCAGCTTCTCTTAACTTCCAAGTACATAATTACAAGTGAGACTTCTGAGTAGCTGCATGAAGTGATGATGGCTCACTAACTTCTGTGAAACGATGAAACCTATGTAGAGCTCACAACTTTAGGAATCCTTCTGCAATACAGTAATTCAAAGACAGTTTCTTAGACCACAGTATTTATACCGTTAATTTATTAACTGTAATTCTCAAAAAGCTGCTCTATCCTTTTTTTCCTAGTTTCTAAGGTGATTTAGCTAGCATCTGGAAACAAAGATGCAGGAATTACTCAGTGGCTTCTGGTGTGTATTTGATAAATTGAAAACAACTCTAAAAACAAAAATGAAGATGCTTTCATTGAGAGTACAAAGAATGGTGATTCTGCACACAAAATGGCAATTACAGGAGTCAATCTGAATACAATTTCTGGAAGCCTCAGAACCATACTCTGATACGTGTTACTGGCAGTACTGCTTTGAATCTGCTTGTTCTGCTATTTGAGTAAGCTATATTTATGCTCCTAAAAATCTGAATTCCAGGTTAACCACATTTTATTGAATTTGGCAAGAAGTGCAGGCATAGGAAAAGGGTGCTCCATATCAGTATTTTAAACAGAACAAATACATCACATTTTTCATAAAATAAGAATTTATTAACTGTAACAAACAACATATAAAATGACAAATAAGAAGTGCAGGGTGCACGAGCCATTAACATAGGTGCACTCTTGTCACCGGCCCTTATTTTCCACTGGAGTTGGCTGGAATTAACACTGTGGCAATCTGTGCTGGCTCTTGGTGGGAGGTAAAGAAAGATGGTATATGAGCTGAGACCCACTCTGCAGAGCTGTCTATGAAGCACAGTAGCTGCTGCAGTGAAATGACTGGGTGTTTTGTTCCATACTGCTTTGCACAGTTGCTAAATCAGGATGCTCAGTCTTCAAGGTAAACTATTCAAGTGTGCCTTTTCTCCAGCATGCTGTGTCACAAAGGCCAAACAGACCTCTGGCAAAGATCTACCCTTTTTCTTTCTTTTCTTTCTTCTAATCATCTGCTTCTCAGCCAAGGTCACTGATAACCAACAACAAAAAAAAAAGGCATTGTTAGATTGGAAAGGTCATAGATAAAAATCTCCATCCTTTCCCGTATACATTTTATCTCATAAAATATGAAATGGGTCCGTCTCATGGTGGGAAGTTTAGAAAGCCTGTCGATGGCTACTGAAAGTCTATCACCTTTTGAAGAGCTGGCATACAGAATATGGACTACCACATATACCAGCTGTAAAAACAAAGCAGAAACTATGACTGAACAGGCAATAATCTGTTCATAAAGTGAAGAAACTCCTGAGAAGGTTCTTCAGAGCAGCTGGAGTTCACCCAGACATGTTACCAGCCTTTTTGCAACAAGCACTTCTTCAGAGCTGATAAAGGTGAGGCGGTAACACATTGTAAAAGGAGAAGTAAACCAGGCCTTCCTAGACATTCACTCTTGAAGTTTAAAGAATACATGCTGGAAAAAGCTGATGGTGTCCTGAAGGGAAAAGGGGATGTGCATGCAAAGATCAACCTGAAAATACACAAACGGAAATGGATAACTGCTATTGTTTAATTCAGTGACCAGGTTCTCTGAACCAACAACAAAATGTCTTTCTTTCCCTGAACAATAAAGAATGTTTTGAATTTGGTTTCCTCTCAGAAAGAAAGGGAATGCATGTATGAAGGTTGATACTACATGTCTACATTTTATTCACAGAAAACTGTTCTGGTTACCAGTTACAAGACTGCTTTCAAAGGCCTAAGTTTCCTCTCTGTTTTAATGGCATAATAAGGTTATCTATTTCAATGCAGTCAGTTTTGCCCTTGCATGCAACGAACTGATATTTAGTCACAGAAATTCTACATGCCCACTTATATTTACGCACATTTTCATGCACATTTATGAATACTAGCTGTACTCTATTCTATCTTTTTTTAATTATTACTTATGACTGACAGTGCATACAGGACTGTTGTTACAATAAACTGGCTATTTGAAAGGCAAAGGCATTCTCCTTGTTTCCTATCTCTTTATAATTAGACATTATTCTAAGAGAGGGACAGAAGAATCCTTAGGGCTGTGGAATAAAGTTTTTTTTAAAAAAAAAAAAAAAGATAAAAAGAAAAACCAGACTAGGAGAAGTAGCACATGGAAATAAACCTACCTGAGCTTCCTTTGCTTTTTCAGCTGGTCTTTGAGTTCATGAAGTACTCCTGACTTCCATCCAAGTATGCTGCCTCCTAACTCCTCTGTGTACCCCTTCTCAACAATCTTGTTGTCCATATCCATTTCTGAGGTTCTTTTTCTTCTCATCTGAGGTCATACATCCAATGGCCATGGAGTTCTAATTTTCTTTAGCATCGAATTCTGTATATTGGTCAACGGAACCTCAGTTTTATCATTGGCAGCTTCTTTTCGGTCAAATGTTTGATTCTTTTTCCCTGCTGTGACATTGTTACTCATTCCTCTCATCATAGCCTCTGCATCTTTTACTTGCAAACATCCAAAAATCACCTTAGTTCTTGTGAGAATTCTGCAGCCTGGCCTGCAACCACTATCACTGAGGACTGAAGTATGCTACAATTGTCCAGAGTAACTCCACACAGAGTAATGTCTCTAAGTTCAGGTAGACTTAAATATGCACTTTCTCAACCTTAAAGTTAAGAAAAATGTTTTTTCATCATGGAAAGTGATGAAACCTGAATTTTGATGAAAACTGGAGTTTGAGATTGGGACTGGATTAGTCATAGCCAAAGGGTCAGCAGACTATGAAAATCTTACTGAATTTAGTAAATTCATTTCTCTCAGTAAATAAGTAACGTACCACCTCTGCAGACATCTCACTACTGCTGGAACACACAACTTTTTCTACGTGTGAAGACGGTTTAATCTGATCTGTGTAAAATCTGTGCGTTTCCTAGCAAGACCCAGAATGGACTCTGTGTGTGCATGTGCTGAAAAAACACAGGCACTCCTTTGTACTATCAACTCCAAGCCCAAGGAGTTTGGTTTTGTGGATTTTTAAATCAAACTACACTGCATAACCAAGACACTGCAGAAATACCCTTCCAAATTCATAACAACTTGTCTCGGACATGCCAAGAGCACTATAAAGACACACAAAAAATAAAAAGCCCTGCACTCAACCTCATCATTTTCTATGACATAACAGCTTTATTTCTTACTAAATACGTGTGTGTATACCCAAAAAAAACAATCCTGAATATTTATGCATAGGACATGACAGCCCCGATGTACCTGAAGCTGATAGAAACATAGTTTCATATTTAAACATTGGCCTTTTCAACAACAGAGGAATTGCTAGTATCTCTAAAAATTTAACAAAAATAAATAACCAGCACTGAAAATTAACACATTTGATTTAACAACTAATTCTGGTGAAGGAGATGAGATAAGAAATATAGGGATGAGCCCCTGACTCACAGTATCACCAGAGGCCTGGGGAACCCCTTTCAAGAGTATTCCTTATGCAAGAGAATGCCCTGCTGCAGTACTAGAAGGAATGTCAGAGCATCTACTCTAAGAGAAAGAAAAAGCACTCCCTACAGTTTATCCTCACAACAAACCTTGGATATCTTCTCTTTCTGCATTTTGACTATTTTGTTTGAACTGAGGAGCTGCTCAGAAAGTGACAAAGATGGACTAGGTTAAATGCCGTAACATGGTACTTATTCACACCACATTAGGCAGAGGAACACCAAAATTAGGCATAAAATTTTATTCCCTTGGTAATATCATCAGTATTGGCTAGAGACAGGAGGAGAAAAGGGAATTTCCCTTGGAAAAAACAAAGCAAGCTATTGATATGTGATAAAAATATTGTGGCAGCAAATCTTTTAGTATGTATCACCGTTTCTATTGGGCTGGGGGGGGGGGGGAGTGTGAAACATCACCGGAGACATTGGAAAAAATTAGCCATTCAGTGCTCTCTGACCCTTTTTCATGGTTACTCTACTATCCCTTACATTCTGCCTGAAAACAATCTTATTAATTACAAAAACATGGGTAAGTGAGATGTTTTCTTTTGATTTCACTGGAGCCACATGAGAAATATGTTTGGCCTATCACTCTATAAAAAGATGTAACAAGCCTGATCCAAAACTCACTGCTGTCTTTCCTTTGGGGTCAACAGCCTGCTCTTGCAAAGTAGAAACAACACAGCAGCCTTCTTAAAACATATCATGAAAACGATCTGCAGAAAACCTCTGCTTTGCACTGATTCTCTTCACCACTGCACTTAGTGATGGACATCACTTTCCAGATTCAGAATGAAGCAGCTGAAGTTCTGCCAAGTGAACATACATCCATAGTGTATTCTGCCCCTTTTTAATCAACTTCCTGATTAAAATATGCCATGCTGACATAAGGTATGAGAGATGTAGACTTTTAACACTTTACAAAATAGTAGACCCCAAGTGCCGGTTTGGTTGAAAATCTGTGATCCTGCAGATGTTTATGGGTTTGCCTGGTGCAGAGCTATAATCAATTTGG
This sequence comes from Psittacus erithacus, assembly GCA_009867235.2. Classification (NCBI taxonomy): domain Eukaryota; kingdom Metazoa; phylum Chordata; class Aves; order Psittaciformes; family Psittacidae; genus Psittacus; species Psittacus erithacus. The sequence goes on from WYDI02042084.1 coordinate 91,423, forward strand.
TTATGATGAACCCTCAAGATAAAATTTAACATGAAGGAAACTGGTTTCTGAAACCAACTGCCCAGATGCATTAGGCAGGTGGGACTTTCAGCAAACCAAAGGGGTCTACTGGCAGATCCAACATTCATTTCTGAATGTTTACAGCCTACCAGACAGTGCTATACCAGATCTGATTTGATGAATCCCTATGGGGTGCCCTGAAGCCTTAGTTATTCCCATGACCAAGCTGGCTAGTTTCCTTACTTGGAAATTGTGCTCCACACTTGCAGCTTCCACGCAAACATATTTAACTAGTATATACACTGCAAATCTAATCTGAGATCAGATTTTAAATCTGATCTAATAATGTTTACTGTTTTCCTACAAAAAGTATGATCCCTTTTTAAGAGACCAAAAATTCTGTTGTGGTTTTTTGTCTGCCTGTGTCCATGTCCCACTCCTCCCTTCAACAGAAGACGTTCCCTCTTCATTTCAGTTTCATTACATTTTGCTCTTTTTCCTCTATGGCTAAAATAGGCAGGGTGCTTCTAATCATAGCAAAATACTGTGAAGGATTCTAAAGAAATAATCTTTGTCAACAGCCCATAAAATCTTTGATTTGCTATCCTTGTGACTTTTTAATCTAGGATATGTGAAGAAGGTGATGTTACTTGGTCTGCATCCATTTTCATTCCATAGAAATCTGGCTGCCTTTCTGTTTAAAACACTACTGATACTCTTATTAGCATTTCTCATCACTCTTATTATGAGAAAGAAAAGGTCAATAAGTAATCTACAACCCAAAAGTTTTCTCATACTACACTGTCAACAACTTCACATCTTTATTGAAAGTTGATCAACATGATGCAAACCTCTATCAAGTCCAGGGAAACTGATATTAAATTCAGTATTTCCATAAGTTGCATACATATTTAATATGAAAGTACTTCTCCACCACGGAATCGTCAACAATATCTGTTCAGAGTTTATCAAGAAATAGGTTCTAACACAGAGAACTTTGTTTTATAAATGTGCTTGTGCAATACACTTAAAAAGAAATGCCCATCCTGATTTCCCAAGACAGTGCTGATGGATGGGAATTTTATTTTCATTCTTTTGGAGTCCACATAAAAGCCTGACTGGTGCAGAAGAACAGTTTTCAGAACAGCACAGTGTTTGCTCTTCATATGGCAAAGTTTCTATGCCTAGATAATAAACTGCCGCATAAGTGTATGCATGGATGTGTATGTAATCTAAATATTCCTTTGCATAACTTACCTCCTCAACACAAAAATTAAACAAAATAGAATGGAGTAAGAAAAAAAAAAGAGAGAGAGAGAGAGAGAGAGAGAGAGAGAGACCCTCAAAAATGGTCTTTAACAGATCAGGAGACATAATACACTGAAGTAGCTCCTCTTCTTAATTGTCTTTGTCTCCAAACACACAGTTGCTCAATTCTATAATATGTAGGATACAAAGCTGTAGAGTAAAACAACAAAGTCATACTGCGAACTAAGAACTACTACAATAAAACTGATGCCTTTTTTGAAAATGTGGGCATATAACTGGGTATTTGAATCTAAAACAAAGAAACCACTGCAAATGTTTGGTATTTAACTATTGCCCTTGTTGGTTAAAATAATGAGGGAGAAAAAAAGGAACATTCACTCTCCAGAAAGTTCAGGATGCAAAATACATATAAAATTGAACCTACTCTTAGGTTAGTTTAAAATATACCAAATTCTGCATTTACTCATTGTAATCATTTACTCTTCTCTTTGTTTCACTTGATAAATCAATGTAGTTTTCAGAAAAAATATAATCATTACTTTTTTTCCTAGTGAAAACCCCTGGTTTATTGCATAGTCTTACATCAGCCTGTATTTCCAATGCCAGGAGTGTTATGTTGCCATCTCAATGGTTTTTAAATGTGTCACATTGCAAACAAGTATAAACATACATATTCACCAGACTACAGCACAGCAACCAAGTTTAACCTTATCATTCCAAACTTGAAGAACCTTGATAAATCATCAGGAGTACCTGCTGACTGTCCACTAAGGGTTAACAGTTTGTTCCAATATTATCTTTTTTGGTTTGTTTGCAGAGTGACATGACAAAGACTTCTATTTGTTAGGTAATTTTTGAAAAGAAACTACCACACAACACTGAAATGTCAATTACAGAAAATAAAAGAGAGAGGTAAAAACTAAATACGGTTTGGAACTGTGTGCTGTTGCTCTCCAAAACAGTACCATTAAAGGTTACAAAACCCCCACACCTCTTAAATTAAAGCAAATAATTCATTAAACTGTTCTACAGTAGTCACAAGAACTATGTAAAGACAACTAAAAGGTAATAATTTCTACTTAACCCCAACCTTAACTGCAGTTTCAAAATTAGGTCACTTAAAATGAATATCACCATTTTAAAGGGGATTAAGAATCATTAAAATTGGATAAAATACTCCTAAATGGGCACAAAAAAAAAAAAAAAAAGTAAAGGCAACTAAATTGAAGCCCTCCATATTTTATACACAGCACCAGGATTATATAAGAAATGCCTATCAATGGATGCTCTGTTCAAGAAGTGGGATTCCAGTCTGACTCAGTGTTATCATCTGGCAAAAAAAAAAATGTAATTCAAAGACAGCTTGTTTATTTTCTCCTTTTGCTTTCTCCTTCAATAAAGAAGCCTTTATAAGGACACGTATCTAACACGCATTTGGAGCTGAAAGAACCACTAGTAATTTGTCAATCAGTAACTTCAGGTTTTAGCATTACTAATGAGTTTGTGTTAAATAAGCATTTTTTTTCCTTTCAGCCAAGAAAATGCACACGACCCCAATCAAAACTAATCACATCTGGGCTTTCATTGAAACAGTAGCTGCTAATTTTACAGGTCTGCCCACATTGTTCTGGAAAATAGGAAGCAGAAATCTGACATTTCCAGCAGTCGTTGTTAAAATAACAACCACTGAGTGCTCGATCCCGTTTTCACTGGAAGCAATGTCAAAACTCCCCGCTGACTTCAGTGGGAGCGGGATCGAGCCCTGAGCTGCTCAGCCTCCTCCAGCTCAATGCACACGAGGATGTGTTGAGAAGCTGGGGTGGGAGGAGAAGCACAAACCTTAGCTATTCTTTTGTTAACTGCCCAAAGAGTTGAACTTTCCATCACTTTCTGAACAACAGCAAAGTGCCCTGCAAACAACAACTGTGATAAAACGACATATTTACCTTGAGGGAATAGCAAAGGGAAAGCCGTAGAATTGCAAACCAAAGTAGTCCAAACGAATTATCTACGCATGCAGTCCAAACGTGCACCTTCAAGTAGGCCACAGTCTGTCAAGCAGTCGTCTCCTCGGCACCAGCCGCCCTGCCTTCCATCTTATGAGATTCAACCAGAGAACTGACAAACCTGCTCCACGACAACAAAACTCTCCTAATGCTTTTGAACGCCCACCATTTGTTCTCCATTCATCCAATCAACTTTCCACTGCACATCTTCTCCTGCGACTGAGGCTCAGAGGCAGGATCCCTTCTCATCTGTATGCTAATTATTTTGCCACATGGACAAAAGTAATAATGCTTTCAGACAGGAAACCAACGGGCCTGAAGTCGAAGGCAGAAATTAATAAGTTGCCACCACTGAACGCCGAGAAGATGGGCATGCGTGCAGCTCTGTGGCTGATGGATCAGCTGTAACCTCCATTTAAGAGCAGCAGAGAGGCGACGGGCGGGAGGAAGCCTCGGCAGCGCAGCATGCATCAAGCCCGCGTTCCCTCAGAGACCACATTACTGCCGCAGAACAGCGTCCGTAGCAGACCGCTGACTTACCCCGCCTCAGCCTGCATCCTTTAAGCACTGCGACGCGCATCCAAGTTGCCGGCCCCGCGGCGGCCGCAGCTGCAGGCCCAGCCCCGCCGGCGCGGCGGGAGGCGGGCAGGGCTGGGGCCGCGCTCCGCGCCCTCCCCGGCACCCCGGGCCGGGCTCCCGGCGGCGCTGTATTCCACCGAATAGAGGGGAAACACAAAACGCCGCAGTTGTCCCGGAAAGCAAACCGCGAAAAATACTCCGCTGCCGCTGCTGCCAGAGTAAAATGGTGTCTCTGTTATAGAACAACCCCTTTCTCCCCCCCCCCAAAAAAAAAAAAGGAAAGAAAAAAAGCCCCAACTATATCTAGGCCGCTAAATGCGTCTTTAACATAAAATAATGATTGAAAACCATTACTGTTTTGAAGCTGGGGTACCACTCCAGGGTTTATGGTGTTAATTCATCTGGATTGTTGAAGCCTCTCTTATTTTACCTGCTCACACCATCTTCTCCTCTTTGAAACAAAAGAAATTAACTATTTCCAGGGGAGAAGATCAGCAGCCTTCCACCATTAGCGACCCAAGCGGCTCTGCTCTATGTGACCAACAGCCCAAACATAAACAAGGAATCGCACGTAGAGAGGGCCAGATCTGCATGCGCCCCTTGACAGCGTTTTCCCTAGCAGTTTGACGTGGATTCTGTGGCTCCCGCTGCCCCCGCTTACTCAGGGACCGCGTTACTAAACGTGTCACGCAGACAATAACTAGGAAGAGGCACCTCACCGCCTCTCCACACTGCCGCGGAGGTTTCCGCCGGCGCCCCCCTCCCGCGGGCAGCCTCCCTGCGGGCTCGTCCCCGGGCAGCCAGACGCCCCTGCAAGGGGAGCGCCCTGACAAGCAGGGAACCACTTCCTTTAAACTTGTTCCCGAAATGTCATTTCGGCAGCAGCATGACGGGCTGCAGTCCTCCCGCGGGGGCGCGTTGCCTGCAAGGCAACGGGCACGGACACTGCTCCGCACTCCCCGACAGACCGGCAGCGCTGAGGCTCCTGCCCGGCTGGCCGCTCCGCACGGAAGGACCCTGGCCAGCGCACAGCCACAGCCCGCGCCCCCGCTGCGCGCACGCACTCTGCCCTCTCCATTGCCATTGTGCTGCTGCAGCCCCCTCCGCCCCGCACCCCTCCTTCTCCTCCCTCCTCCCCCTTGCGCGGCGGGGCTCGGTGCGGACAACCCGCGCTCAGACCCCGCTGGCCGCCACAGAGGCGGGGTAGCCTGACCCAAAAGTCACAGGGAACACCCTTCTCCAGCCCTGGGAGGTAATCCCCCCCGAGTCCGCTGCCTGACGGGTGGAAACCAGACATGCCGGGTACCGCAGAGGTTACCGTTCCCTCCCCACCAGCCCTGTCGGGAACCACGCACACTGCGGGCAGGAGGCAGGGCGAACCCCCCCCTCGCGTACCAGCCCTTTGCATCCCGAGCCATCACAGGAGCTTCGGAGCCGCACCGCAACGGCAGCAGAGGCGGGGGTTTGGGAGGGAAGCTCTCCACAGGGATTCAGAAGAGAGCCTGCTGAGGTCGGGACTAACAATAGCAGAGCCCTCAAGACTTTCCACGATTTTGGTGGAAAACGCAGTGTTTCCCTCAGAAAGCAAAAAAGGGACTTACGTGTCTCTTCCCCGCCCCCCATCGCCACCTCGCTCGTGGTTCGGTGTTTTTTGGTTTGGGGGGGGGGGGGTTTGTTTGTTTTTTCTTTTTTTTTTTTTTCCCCTTAATTTTTCTCTGTCATCTCTCATTACATCTGCCCGCTCTCACTGGGCTCCCCCGAAGCCGGGGCGCGGAGCCCTCGGGAGCGGAGCGCGGGCAGGCCTCAGGTGGGGATGGGGAGAGAGGAGGGGGCCGCGAAGGGAGGGGGGAGAGGGTCCGGTCTGCAGGGGGGGAAAGGAGCCTCCTCGAAACGAGAAGGAGAAATACCATGTCTGCATCGCAGAGAGGGCGGGCATGTCAGCCTGGGGCTTTTCCACCCAAATCGATGTAGCCTGCGAAACACACGCACACCTGGGGACGAACCGGCCCCTCTTGTGAGCATGTAGGGGTATCGGCACCCCCCAAATGGATCTCGTCTTTTCCTAACGTAGGGTTTACATGCAGAATCTTTGGATAGCTGCATCTCGTTTCACAACTCAGGCCTTGTCTTCTTCCTCTAATAAAGCTGACCTCCTTATGTTGGATCCTGGCTAGCCTTAGTAAGACAGTGAAGGCAACTATGTGGCACACACGTCATTGGCAGGTGTTTTCAGACTTGCAAAAGGTGATTTAGCCGGGGAAAGAGCCCTCATCATCACGTTCAGCCTTGGGGATGGCACAAAGGAACGGCCTGGTGCTTCTCCCGCTGATGACAAAACCAACACTTGTTTTAATTGGGGCAGAACATATGTAAATCCTATGTTAGTGAGAGTTAAGGGGGGGGGGGGCTGCATAAATTAGAAACAATTACAAAAAGACCAGTGTGTAAAAAAACAGAAAAGAGAATAAATAGAATTGGGATACTAGTGATTCATTGGCCTAATTATGCTCTACAAGACGTTAGGGTATGGGTTTAATGTTGTGGGTTGGATTCTCCCTCCCCCAGCCTATGTCTCGTCAACGCGCACTATCCATGGGGAAAAGGAGATGCAGGTCATGTTTAAGTGATAATGAGAACACAGTATTTTTCCTGAAGGTTACATTAGTCAGGCTAGCAAATTTCAGGTTAAATATTCTGGAAAACCTTCCATTTCTTGAGCTTTCCCACTGGTAGTAGTTTTTAACGAGACTTGAAATATTAGGCAAACACAGAAAGCAGAATTCAAGCATCAGATGAACCCACTACTGTCAATAAGGGAGTACAATTTCAGCTTGACAGGAGTATTACAAGAATATATCTGCTAACGAGCAGCCTTAATTGGCCTGCATATTGTGGCTGTCACTGTTAAAACCTGTTCCTATACAGTCCTATTTTATACATCTTTTAAACGTATAGTTCTCCAAGGCAGTTAAGGAGACAATACTTTGCTCACTGGGCTTTTGATTTTGGATGGGAAAGAAACGGGAAGAAAAGGAAATGAAAAGAAAATAAGAAACCCTATTGAGAATATGGTATCAGTGACTGAAAAACTATATGGAAGTCAAAGCTATAGTAAAAAAAAGGCAACACGGTTTTTCGGTTTCAGTGCAGTTTTGAACATAAATTGTTATTTGTCCATAGAATGTAATGGCTGCAGAGATTTCACTGACATGTACTATACTGAAATCTTTTTAAAATGTACTGTTCTTTAACAGACCCCACCTTTTCCTCAGCAGGACACTCTGTCTTAGATGTATTTTTAATTTAGAGATTTGCAGGAGTTCACTGCTCATCCTGGCAAATTACTCACACAATAGAATTTAATGTGTGGCTTCAGTTTCCAGTACAGGGTCATGCTCATAAAGAATACAAATGAAAGAGGAGCTATTAAAAAAAAAAAAAAAAGAAAAAAAAGAAAAAGTTACTGCGCATGTGCGATTGGCAGCTATTAAATGGTAACAATGCAACTTCTAGATAATAAAAGTCAAAATACCAAACAGGGCAGAGCAGACCATGCTTTGATGCTGTGTCAAGTGCCTTATTTTAAAGAAGTTGTTCCTAGCCTGAGTTAAAACCTTCTAACCTACAAACTGGAATATAAAACACGGTTGCATTTGAAAACTGCAAAAGTCATTTATATATATAGTGAAACCTCAAAAAGATCTTCCGTATCAAGTTTCGATCGATAAAATGCTTCCTATTGTCGAACTCCGGAAAACTGGGGGGTAAAGGAGGGAGTAAGCATTTGCAGGGCAGACGCAGGAAAGACCCCGGGCACAATCGTGCCGACGGTGAGGGCAAACGGAATGTTGAGGTGATAAGATGGGTACTTTGCTTATTTGCACAAGAAAAAAAAAAAAAAAAAGAAGACAAATGAAAGCACTTAGCTCAACAAAGCGCTCTTTAACTGGGAAGAGAAAGTCTGGCTAAGTATGGCAACACCTGTAATGTCCCTCGCATTCTGAGAGTTAAATTGCCCGACTGCAGGGAAGTGCTGTTTAAACTGCTCTGCCCCAAGGATCTCTGCGACCAAACAAAACTCACTCCGGGACAGCTTGTAAAAGAGCTGGAGCAGTATTTATAGGCAAAGATTCGATGCACTGCCACAGCCCTGCCCGCATCGCCCCGCGGTCCGGCGCAGCGCCGCTCCCGCTGCGCCCTCAGGAAGAGCAGGGGCCGGGACGAGGGGGTGCGGCGGCGCCGGGCCGCGGGCTGAGGACAGCTCCCGGTGCTGAACGGCCCGCGCCAGGCTGCGGCGGCCGGCGCCCGGGCTGCGCGGCGCTGTCTGCAGAACAATGGCAGCCAACTCCAAATCCTGCTCTAATCACGTTAATGAGATTAATCAGTGAATTAGCAGCAGTCAGATGTCAGGGTGGCAAGGAGGAATCCAACCAAGCTCGGTAATTAACTTTTGGGGGGCAGGGGAAGGGAACAAACAGTGTTAACCATTAGTCTTTTCCCGAACTTTAGCAGGCTTTATTTGCCAGCCTCTGGAAGATGCTGACAATTGAAGTGGAGGGGGGAGGGGATAAAACGGAGCCCTCAACCTTTGCGCACGATAACACAGCTTGCTAATACACAGTATCCTGTTACTTCCAGATGAAGTCCATTGAGGAAACTTGCACCTCTTCGAACACACACATACACACATACACCCCCCACCCCCCCACCCCCAACACCAGAAGCTGTACTGTACTGAACTCCGAGTGTGCGACTAGTTCTGTGACCCAACTTCCACCGCAAATTCCAAGAGGCATGATAAATATGGCGGATGCCAAAGGAGTATTAAATCTTATTCCTTTTTTAAAAATCCACAAGAAATATACTCTCTGAAATCAGAGGGGTAGGAGAAAAGAGTGCCCATTAAACAACTACCAGCAATAGATTATCATGACAAGTTAATGCTAGATAGGTTGTGGGGTGTTTTCTAAAGCAAAAAAATAAAGAGGAATTTTAATCAAGTAATTTAGAAAAAGTCACTTAATGTAGACAAGTGAGTGATCTGGTCTCCAGCTAACCTCAGTAAAAGTGAAACTTCTTTCCACCTGAAATTCAGCACCCATGACCATTGCGTTGTTGCAAGGACAAAATATAAAAAGAGATTCCCTGTAGATTATAAATAAAATCCAAGTGTATTTATTTGCAAGAAAGAGAGTACTGCATATCTCCTTTTCTGTTTTTAAAAGGAGTATTGGCAACCATGCAAAGCATTTATGATGTAAAACTTACTTTCATACACACATTACTTCTGCAGAAAACAAACATTTAAAAAATCCTCCTCTTTGCCTAGAGAAAACTATGCACGTTGTTCAGCACTCAGAAGAAAATTGCATGTTTCTGTTCCATTAAGTTTCATCTTTGTTAGTGGCAAATAGAAGAAGCAAACCTGTGTAACATCTCTTCCGCAGGAGACAAAGTCTTTTCTTTTTTCCTATCTAAGTTGTTTTCTCTTCTACTCTTTGGTTACTTTTCAGCATTAAAATAATACATTAACAATTCTGCACTAAATGTACAGGGACTACAGTCCTATTTATCTGAACTATTTAAAAATGGAAGTAGAAACTATGATGTTTTCAAAGTTAACTGAATCAACCATCCCTTATTTACAAAGCTTTTTCCCTTTGAAGAAAAACTCTAAGAGATATGAAACACTGAAGACAGTGTTCTTTCAAAATGCTATTCCTACACGAGTGTGCCTCTTTAAAGTACAAATCCCTCGTTTTCAAACACCAGTCTAGTTTAAAAACATAGGCTCTTATAATCTTTTATTTAATTGTACTCTGCTGTCATTGAGCATTTCAATCTGTGAAGTTTTTGTCTTGGGTTCTTCATAGCAAACAAGTACTGTCCAACATGCGGTAAGTTTATATAAACAACAACATGCTTAATGCATGCAACATTATGCGTTCATATAGTAAACACACACTTTAAGATTTTTATCAGCTATTCTACAGCCCAGTACAATTTTGACTGCACAGCAGTATTTCCAGAAGAACTTGAAAAGAGCAAACAATGGATACTTAAGTACATGCTACAGAACGACTGCAAAAATCACAATAATCTTTCCAGTTAGCTACAAGAATCAACCCCCACCCTGCACAAAACACAGCCCACACCTGCACCATTAACCATTTACAAGTTAAACATAACAAGACATTTCAGCATGGTTAAGAAACACCCTGGCTTACTACAACTTTGAAAGGATGAGGAGTAAGAAGCATACCACAGAGACCCAGAAAAGGCTGCTTTTTTCTTCATTGAACACTGAAAAGATACCCCATGTTCCAGGGAATTAAAAAAAAAAAAAATTAAAATACACCCACCAACACTGAGTAAAAAAATCAGGGGGGCTTCAAGAAGACTGCAGGGAAAAAGCTCTCACTCTCTTTAGTGTGCAGAAGCTTAGGGGGAAAAAAATGTCGCCCTGGCAGGAATGACAAATGCAGCAGGATAGGCTAGCAGGCCTGAGGGATCTGTTTTACTTCCACATACATCCTCTAATGCACGCACTCCCACTCATCCTCTCGAGATGCCTTTTTTTTTTTCTCCACTTTTTTTTTTTTTTTCCACCAGCTCCAAATCCCCGGCATATGACCTTCTGTTAAATAGATAAAAAAAAATTTGCTTATCAGTCATGCAAATGAGGCTGAATTCATTTTCCACAACAGATGGCCTCATAGATAATGATGATGGAAGAGAGAAAATTGAATGTCTCTCACAAGGTGGTCATGGCAACCGAGAGCAGAATAATATCAATAATAAGCTCACTGCATAATAAGGTTGTCAATCCCACAAATCAAAGTCTCCAGCTAAATCAGGTATCCCACCCCCAGCTAGTTATCAGGTAAATAGAGAAATAGAGAGCGTCCTTTTTCTTTTTAAACGACGAGCTGTGAAAAGAAATGGTAGCTCCAGTGATTCCATGGTATGAGGGGAAGGAAGGAAGGAGCAAAGAGATTTTTCTCTGCTAACTGTGGTTTATTTCATGATTGGGGGGGGGAGGGGGGGGAGGCGGGGGGCATGGTTGGGTTTTTCCTCTTTTTTCTTTTATTTATTATTATTAGTTCCACAGCTATTTTATTTGTTGGAGGGGGGTGCTGGTTTGTTTTTTAATAGCGAGGCTGGTATTTTGAACTCGATCTACTGCTGAAGCCTTTCCTCCCTTCCCTGTGTCTGATGTGAAGTGCTGCATTGATGCAATAGCAGCTCGCCTCAGGCTTCCACCTTGGCTCCCAGGGGGCCATCCCGCAAAATGAATCAGCAGCCATCCTGAGCAGACTGATTAAAATGAAAATGGCAAGGCACATGTCTGGGCGGAACTAGAGCTGAGCTGCGCTGCCTGTCTGGCAAGCATGCTCAATATAGCTTTTGCTAATAATGGCTTACCGCCTTTTGGGTTTTTAAAGGTATTACCATCGCCTCTTCCCCCACCCCCTAAACAGAAAATAGTGGTGGGGGGTATCCCCCCTTTCCTTGTTTACTGCTCACAGCTAGAGTTTGCCAGACTGACATGCAGTGATTGTGAAAAGACACACTTGCTTTGCAGGGATTTTCTTCACAGATGTGCTGAAATACCAAGACACCATATTAACATGCAGCTATAAATTATTCCCAGATATTAGCTGGGAAAGAAACCTCAGAGGAAAGGGAAAGCTCAGTCACCACCAGAAACATCATTTTCCCCTCTGTTTTTACACCTCAGCTTGCAATGGCACCTTGTGCATTATGCATCACGAGAAAATGACTGCCAGTAGACGCAGAACAACTTCCTGGAGCTCCCTCTGCACTGTTTGACAGACTCCAAGCTACATTTCTATCCCCTCAACAAGCCCCCCCTGCATCTTCCCCAAGCAGACAACTGCATGCATAGAGAAAGAGCCATTTAAAGCGCTCATCTCCTGTAGTCCTTTGCTAAAATAGTAACAGGGCGCAAGATCAGCATCAAAAAACATCAATCCATGCATGCACGGGATCTGAAACCTGGGAGGCTGTTGTTTCCCGAGGTGTGAGGGTCACTCTGCCTGAGGATGTTTGTTGTAGGCTTTGGAGGGGATTTTTAAGCAAACAGATCAGCAGCATATTTCTGGAAACCGGCATGTATGTGCTGTACATATGCACCTACACCCCGAGGTGCCTAATTCCGTTTTTTAAGCCGCTGGGATTACTTTCCACTCCACACACCCCCCACATTCCCCCCCGCCAC
>WYDI02042090.1:0-33488 GCA_009867235.2 Psittacus erithacus
CCCTGCCCATGGCAGGGGGGTTGGAACTAGATGATCTTAAGGTCCTTTCCAACCCTAACTATTCTATGATTCTATACTACCCTAGAAATAGCATATGAAGGCCCCAGTACCAATGGGAAGCACCACACAAGCTCCTACAGTGTTAGACCCACAGAAGCTTATTTTGACTCACCTGCTAGGACAACTGCACCACAAACAGCTGATCTACAAAGCTTCTCTGATGTGAATCAGTAGCAGAGGTGTGTGAAAGATGAGAATGCAGCAAGCCCAAACAGAGATGGAAAAACACAGCTTCTTATTAGAGTCCCACAGCAAAGTCTCCATCAGAAACCTTAGTCTGCAGTTTCTGTATTTCAGAAATAAAAAGGAGATGAATTGTCTATACAGCATAAAGCCAGGAAGTGACCAGTGGTGATGAGAACAAATACTCTTTCAATTTATTACCCATTCTGAGTATGCCTACATAAATAAACTGCAACTGTTTGAATCTGCCATATTTCTTTGTTTAAGGTCTAAAGGTGCCCCTCTGAAGCATGCATGCTCTTAGCAGACTGGCTTCAAGTAACTTCTCTGAAATTAATCCATTTGGATGTAAAATATCCCCATTAAGAATGTGACACTTACAGAAACACACTATCCACATATTACAAGGGAATTCTGGAATTAATACACCAGTAAAGAACAGAGGGGAAAAGAAAAAGATGAAATAGGTACCCTTTAAAACAGATCCTTAATACCTGGAAAGCTCAAAACCCAGGATAATTTCATGGTGAAAGAAAAGTAGAAGAAGAAAGGCAAAGAGAAACAAAGGTAGAATATAACCTTTCCTAATGCATGGCTCTGAATTAAGATTCATCAGATACAAAAAAGAAACCCCAAATCCTACAGCAATCCCTTGCTGCAGGGAGTATAAATTTATCTACATTTTGTACAACTAGAGTATGACCTTTTGCAACCAACTCTTGTGCTTGAATTCATCTGTACTTATTGGAAGTCATTTATAAAAGGTCATCCATGACTGAGAATATAATATGAATCCAAGATGCACAAGGATCAGGTTTGTGCTGCTCAAAAGAAACTGGGGAGAGAGGGAGAGAGATGGGGGGTGGGAAGTTCAACCATTTAATTCTCAAATGGATTTGGATATTGGGCAAGAGTATTTAATCTGAGTAAACAATTTCCAATATGTGAATGGGAATTATGTGAGAACACACAGCTTTGACATTTGTCACTGAAGACTACATTACTGAAATGTTACCAAAGGAGGTTATTTAACCAAATAAGGCTACTTATTTGCTTATTGTAATTTGTGTCAATTTTTTATCTCTAGCACATGGTAAAACCTCTTATTCCCATTGTTTCTTCTAGGAAAATATTAAGGATTCTCAGGTTTTATTGGCATAAAGAAATAACATTCTCAGGTAAAGACAGCTTATAACCCCATTAAATCATAGAATGTCTATACCTGACTTCCTGCATTAACATTAGTACTGTTTGTTTGTGGGGCTTTGTTTCTTTCTTTGGGGTTTTTGTTTGGTTTTGCTTTTGTTTTCTTTTTCAAAGCAGCACTAAATGGGTGGTATTTTAAGGCATTCCTCACAAGAAGAGCCTATAAGGATGCACAAGCAATCTTCAACAAGAAAAGTTCAATAGCCATATAAGAGCATTTTAGTCATGTTAGTCATGTTGCCTGAAAATGTTCTTTGAACATCAGAAAATTCAAACTGTACCCTCCATACTGACAAGGTAGTTGACTAGGAAAAAAAAAAAAGGATACAATAATTTATGGGTAGAAGTAAAAAAAAATCCATATAAGAGAGATCTGGCAGTAGTTATTTAATCAAGATATTTTGAAAACACCTCCCCAAAGACCCCAAATCAATTCTGAAAGACAGTCTGTAAAGGACTCATGACCATTATATGAGACCACATTTAAGCTTTTTTTTAAAAAAGCAACCAAACTCTTGTATGCTTAATGTCTTTAAAGCCAAACCTGCAGCTCAAACCTGCAATCTGCCCTACCACTAACTGTGGCTGGCTGAGCAGCAACTGAGTGTACATACTGTGGCTAATTGCAAATGCCACCTTCTCTGCAGGTGAAATACCCTGATGCTCCAAGCCTCACAAACAACACCATACTCCTTTGGCAGGAGCCTTTTGCTTGCTTTAGAAATGCCCACTGTGCCTCCCTTTGCTTGTCATCTTTGCTATGCCAACTTGGATATTGGCAGTGCTCAAAACTGGAAAGCGGCAGGGGTGATGCAGCAAGTTCAACTGCAGAAATCATTATGAGAATTAAACTCACAAATGTCACTAAAACCATGGTTAAATATTTCCTTTAAATTAAATAGAGACTGAAAATAACAGCAGTAAGGTGTTATCCAGTACTGAGAAACTACGAAGTACCCAAACACCACGAAGTACCCAAACACCAAAAGTGTAAATGATGCACTGCATCAATTCAATCACTCAGGCAGAGGCTATGTAGACGTTCTTAGGTAGAACACACCTTTTCACAGAAGGTAAATTGTCAAATGGGCTTTTAAGCCACAGCTGCAGGTTTTGTACACACAAGCATTTTCTGCCCACAACATATACTGCTGCTGCTTGCAAAGGACCACATGTACACACCAAAAGCTGGCACCAGAGTACAATCTGCATCCATAAAATGTGCAGGTGCAGTTTTATGGAGACCTATGAGAAGAACATGACCATATAGCACACAACTACTGTTTACATAGCTGCCTTCAGTTAACAAGCTAAGTAATCATCCCACAGGACATGCCATGCCAGCACAGCAAGGAGAGGCACAATTTACATCTGAAATCGCAGCCACATTCATGACTGGCAGACTGACTTAAGAGACAAGTCTTCCCAGTCTCAGTTTGCAACCCATGGGTATGTACTAATACTGGTAGTGATGGTAACACCCCAAACTGAGGGTGAGATTAATGTGTCTTCTTCAAAGGTGAAAAAAGAATTCTGAGAAAGTCCTTATCAACAAGTAATTAAAAATAACTTCTTGTAACTGAAAAAAACCCACTTTGTTTCGTCTTCCCTGTGAATTGCAAATTTTTAGGCATTAAAAAATAATCTTGTGTGCCTGACACGAATCAGCATGTGAATTACTAACCAAGTTAGCTTCAGCAACTACTGAGTGACAGAGTCATAATATGGCACATTGACTCACATGTAAATTACTAATTTCTACTGAATTGAGCACTCAGGGTGGAATTGAGTGCTCAGGATGAGACATTTTTCTTCTGACAGGTGAACACAGTCAATGTTGTATCTGATTGTCAGCAAAATCTGTTACTAGCTTCTTGCTAACTTCAGGAGCAAGGTCTTCAAATATTTCCACAGATTAAAGGGAAAAGGCATATTTCTGTTTGGCTTATTAGCATTTACTTAGAATGAACACAATCCTTTATACAAAATTTAATTAAATAATGTGAAAAGAAACACAAAGGAAATGTGGAAAAATTCTCTTCAGATTAGAAGGTATTTTGGACTAAAGCCACACCAATTCCTACTAATTAAATAATTAGTGAAGAGTAAAAAATCCAATTTGACAGGACTGAATTTCCTGCCTTCTGAGGCATCTAAAAAAGAAAATGTGATAACTGAGCATCCACCCCCTAGACAACTTTTGGGCATCACTAACATATTGACCTACTACTGTAATTAAACTGATTTGTGTACATTGAATTGTTTACAATATAAAGGCTACATCCAGTTATTCAGGAAAATGAATTTTACATCTTGATGTTGGTGGCAGGGAGTGAAAGGAGTGGCCAGCATTTGGAAATGGATGGTTAATTATATGTACAGCCAGAGACTCAGGAATAGCAGAGGTGCAAACAGCTCAGAGTTTCAGATTTCTTCTGTCCACACAAACATATCAGTAATGTCCTTACTTTCAACAATACTTTTTGTCCCTTGGATTACAGATAACTAGCTCCCAGGATCACAGCAAAAAAAAAATATGGAAAGATTGCTAGTTGCTGCTGTGGGGCAGCAAACTTTAGTTAAACATAGTAACAAACCCACTGGAATAACGAAAGCTAGGTTTACTGATCACTGGAGGAAGACACACATACACAAAGGAAACAAGCCATAAAGAAGTTTTTCATTCAGTTTTCCATTCTCATTCTGAGACCAGAATAGACCAATTCTATTAATGCACCGTGGACTCCTACTTCTTTGCTGGAAAACAAATAGGATCATGCAACCATTTACTCATACTCAACACCTAAATAATCCTAGTTAAAAATACCATTTCGGACAAGCTAAAGAAGCACAGCTTTCCTTAAGGTTTGGTTTCATGGTTGGCTTAAGCTGCTCAACAGCTGGCAAAAATGGACAGCCCAGCTCTTGCTGCAGCAGTAGCAACATACTCTTCCTCCTCCCTCATACCAGCATTAGCACAGCTGCATTGTGGGGTCAAGTCACACCACAGTGCTGATTCAGCTCAAAAGTCTCATTTTGCTTAGTAGGCTGATTTTCAACCATATCAGCTCAGATCAGCCACATCAGCTGTGCAGACAGAGATGCATGGCTGGGAACAACAGTGGGCGCAAGAAGTCCCCTTTTGGGAAAGCTCATATGTGGATCAGCATAAGCCTGCCATAAATCCACATTATTTGAGCCCTCATCTACGCAAGTGCTACTGAAATATCACAAGCGATTGGTTCAGATGAGCAACAATAACCAGTCTCCTGACTACCTGCTATTTTCTTTCAGGGCTCCAATTGTATGGGACTCCATTTTTTAATAGTCAGACATATTGTCTATTTGACTTTTCAAAAGGTGTTAGATAACATTTCTCTCGCAAGATTTCCTAAGGCAACTTAGCAGATACAGAATTAGAGGGATCATGTTTGCACAGATTTAGAAAAAACAAATGTCTAAAAGACAGGAAACAGCACAGGAATATGAGAGAAAAGAGTGAACTGTGGAAGAAAGTCACCAGTGAAACCCCATGCTCTCCACATGTTCTTAAAATCACCTGAGAAAGGGACATTTGCTGGTGATATTAAGTTATTTGGGGTAGAAATGATGGAGGCTAAAGAACTTTTTCCAGGAGTAAGCAGATAATAAAATGACATATGAAGTGCAATTTATGCAAAGTGATGCTAGGAAACTTTTAGGAGAAAACTTTTAATTTAAATTCAAAAGTTGTGGACTCTGAACTGAGGTCTGAGCACACTGCCACTCAGGAATGAGGTGTCGGGGTGGTAAAACTTCTGCATAAACATCATCTCTGTGCTCACAAGTGAAAGCAAACTAAAGAACAGAGGAAAAAAAAACAAAAAAAAGAAACTGTTGAGTTTCTGTATTACACACATTTGCATCTTAAATATCATATGCAACTGTAATCCTTTTACTCATGCACAGAACTGGAGAAGAACAAAAGAGGGTATGGTGGTGGACTGAAAGTAACAGGCTGACTTACAAAGAGCAACAGCTATGAAGCCTGGCAAAGCAATGATCCAGAGGAGACACGATAGAGATCTGTAAAATCATAAGTGACGTGGAAGGGGTGAATCAGAACTGACGGTTTGCTGCCTCTCCTATCACAAGGCTGGAGGCATCTGATGAAGCAGGCAGATGGCATGTTCAAAACAAACATGAGGAAGCAGCTCTCCACACAACTAGGAAAGGAAACTCAGGAACGCTTCGCCATGGGATGTTATGGCTGCTAAGACTTTACATGGATTCAGGGGACAACCAAACAAGCTGAGAGACAGAAAATCCTTTGGGAGTTTATAAGCAAACAGAAACCACCTCTGGCACAGGAACTTCCTGAAACACAAACTGCTGGAGTCTGGGAAAGTCAAGTGAGGAAGTTTCACTTTGCTGCTAGGATACTGAGCAAGACAGAGCTCTGGCTTCATCCAGTACTGCTGCTGTTATGCGCAACAACACAAGACGCTAAAAAAAAGGGTCCAAGTTTGAATACTTCACAGTCTGGACACAGCTACCTCAGTGATTTCCAAAGCTACCTAGAAAGTGCGCTGAAAGCAAGGGGCTGACCTGCAGTATTCTAAGCCACATGCTAACACCAGACCATCTTTTCATGCCACAAGCTGGAAACATCAAGTGTTCAGAAGGTACTACAAGAATTTCCTACCACCTGTCAATTTGCTGGTTTTCAGTTTTTGCTTCTCCTTGGAACTGTACAAAAATCACTATGGAAAAACAAGCAAGCCTTTTTAAGAACTAAGCTGTGTTGGATTTTTATTTCTAAAGCAGATATTCATTTAAAGAACATAAATAGCCTAACAGCCATAGCTCTTAAACACTATTTCTAATTATACTCAATTGATTAAATACAATTATATTTTAATTAAGCTTTGTTCATACAGTAGTCATCCTATGGTTTTTCTCCTTTAGAGGAGGAAATGAATCTCTTCTAGAGATTTGTTTTCATGGACAATAATGTTTATAACTTCATTTATTTTAAAAGTGAAAACCAAAATCTGCACAACACACTGAATATTTCATTGGCAAAATTTTATAGGCAAAATCAGCTGTCAGCTTTAAAGTTCACCTGCATGGAGAATCCCCATGTCAACTGCTGCACTACTTTCATTGTTGATTCTTAAGTCTTACCAAAAGGTCCACTTTTAGCCATCTATGATGCTTCAAGCCCAGCTGCTGAGTTGTGTTAACAGATTGTGCGAGTGCTCCCACTCTATTTCGGTGTAAAATCAGGTTACCTGCAATCACAGCTGAAGACCAGCCAAGTGATTGGCCCAGCACTGGTACAATGAAGATATCCTGAATGTTAGCACCTACTGCCCTCTACCTGCTTCACTCAAAACGCCTGAGCAGCAAAACCAGAGGAAATCACTCTCCAGTTTTCAGAATTCTCAGTCTTATAATTAAGCTGGTCAAACCCACTCTGATTATAACTGATTTCTAGTCTGTTTCTTTTTGATTACAAGAGTAAGAAATGATACTGCTCTGGAATATTCATCCCTGGCTCCAGCCACTTGCTACAGCTAATTAATTTGATAACTAGCCCATCAGACTGCTCAGACAGCTAAAAAACCACAGGTAACACTGGATCAAGGCCTTCTACCGCAAGCTTTGGTCAGAAGCTGAGGACAATGCTGACAAACAGATACACTATGACTGCATGCTGTGCTTGCTGAAAGTATCTGTAAACTAATACTTGCATTCTGCATGCCTCAGCATTAAACTGGCCTGGCAGACACAGTCCCTGGGTACCTTGTTTACCCTCTGTGATTGGCAGTAACAGCCTGAAAAAAAATACAGCAAACTCCATCTGCCTGGGACACCTCCGCCTAGGCTCACTCTCCAGCCCACTGTGATTGTTTATCCATCAGAGGGCTGTGGAGAAAAAAGGTCCCATGTCAAATTCTCATGGCTCGAGATAAAACGTGGAAGATAAAACGTGTTATTTCCTGACACAAAGACAGTTTTACAGGTGTACTAGGAGCTGCCAACATGACTTTGTGTGGCCAGGCTGCCAGTGAACCTCAAGAATCCCATCAGGAGATCGCTGAGGTACAGTGGGGTCTGGCAAAACAAACCACTGGAGCATAATGAATCTAGGTGGTATGCAATGAAGTGTCAAGGACTTTAAATCCTTTTATAAAACTGCACTCCATTTAGTATCTTAAGTGCTTCATGATTGGTATGTCTGATTTGTTTGTGTTTAACAACAGGAGGTTTTGCACTTGTAAAATTATAGCAGAGAGATTTTGATACTCAAGAAATGTACCTGTGTTTGTGATAATACCACCCTGCTAAATATGTTAATTTGTTCCACTTCACGTTTTATTAATGAAGTTAATACTAATTGAGCAGCCTTTTAGTATATTTTTAGCCTGAGTGGGTTCTGCAGTAAATCCTGTACACTGTAGCCTCTCCTTAGCCTTCCCCCTTTATCCCCTGTCCCAGAGAAAATGTTTCACTTCAGATCACTGCCCTGAAACTCTTCTGTGTTTGCAGATATTTATGGAATCATAGAATAGTTAGGGTTGGAAAGGACCTTAAGATCATCTAGTTCCAACCCCCCTGCCATGGGGGTTGCCTATAGATGTCTCATATTGAATCAATAATAATAATAAGAATAAAAAAAAAGCAGATATTTTCGAAGATATTTTAAAGAAAGAAGCGTTTACAAAAAACTCCTGAACCCCAAAATGGCTAATTTTGTGTGGCTAAGTGCCCCCTAGTGACAAAGCCCAATTCCAAATAACTTTTACAGCCACTTCCACGCCTTACACAATTTTGTATCTCAGTTATTGCTAACTGTTTTGTTTTGCTTTGTTTTGCTTGCTTGTTTGTTTTTAAGAAAATGAAGGAAAACAGCCAACCAAACCCTATCTAAAAGAACAACAAACCAAAAAAAACCAAACGAAAAAAAAAGCCAACCCCAATCAATCACTGTGTTAGCCTAAATACAGCCTTATACATTGAAACATGACTTCAAATGCTTCAGTCTTTTCCTGCAGGTAGCAAGAAAGTAGGTACAGGAATATTCACATTAACTTTGACGCTATCTATAACTCAAAAGAGATGCATAGTCACCTTTGTGGTGGATTGTTTAAATTCCACAACATCCAAGAAACTGATACACTACTTAGAGATGTCTGCCACTGAGTGGTGATACTGCAAAAGTAATAGAGAATTAACTCTGGGCTAGCCCTGTAACTCTTGCCTGTTGCTACAAATCCCTCTCCCCACACTGAAACACACCTCAAATCAGTCATTCCTCCCTCAGAGTAAATATGTCTAGAGAGACATGTTTGGAGCAAACATGTCTAAAAGAGCATGCACATAGCTTCATCTGCTCAGTTATGGTCCCTGAAGATCTAAGTGGAAAACATGTACTTAGGGAAGCTTGGCTTACAAATGAGCTCTTACAAAACAAAAGCACCTTCAAAATCAAAGAACCTATTTTTTTGGTCTTTCAAGCATTTTCAATTTGTGAAATTACAGAAGTCCCAGAAAAGATACCGACTCTAATTTCACACTGTTAATACAGAACAAAACTGTGTGCATGCTCCCCTGCTGCAGATCTGTGATCTGATCTGTCGATGCCACTTCAAAACTATTCATTGTTCTTCTGCAAATAGTACTTCTTCCATGTTTTTCAAATACTGTCTGTGGCTTTTTAATGTGGAGAATCTCACACCAACAATTACACTTCAGTTTGTAAAACAGCTCTGGGGGATTTTTTAAAAGACCCACAATGACTGATTTAAGTAACACTGTTGTCTGCTATGCATTTTATTTTTAAGAGAATTTTTCACTTCAGTGAAAACATATTTATTTGTCTCCACACTTAATGAGCATGAATTGTATTTTCCAGTTTTTCTAATGAAGCAATAACCTTACCATATTAATTTGGGTTTCTGCACTCAGTGTCTTTGCACTATTATAATCACTGATGTAGCTAGATAAGCAGTTAGCCTGTGTGCTCCCAAATTACTGTAAAACTGGGGTTTTAGTCAAAAGTACTCCTATATTCATCTGGAACATTAAATCAAAGGTTTAAAATACAGCTTTTCAGTGAGCAATTTCTTACAGAAGATAACAGCTCATACAAAAAAAAGACATGGCAAAGAGACAAATTGTTCAAATGCAGACAGCATAAAAATGCACTGAAGGAAGTTCAAATCTAAGGGAATTCTGCTTCCTTAAAAACAACAAACAGCAATACGAAGATACTCTAAATTGCATTTTGACCTTTCAAATTACTGTCAAGTGGTACAGTTTTATTGTTAGTACCTGTTCTCAAGTTTTAGAAGAGTACATACATTGCTGTCTCTTTATCCACATGGGCTAATATTGGTTAGAATTGAAATATAATATCAAGCACCGTAAATGCAGACTATCTACCCAGGAAAAGGAATAAACCACCTTTTAGCATTTTCTCAATCATGACAGAAAAATCCAGTGCCTTTTTAAAGCTAATAAAAGTAGACAAGAAACATGCTCCTCTTACACTTTCATAAGACATAAAGCTCTGCAGTTCAGCATCTGTGGAAATTTCTTCTGAACATATTAAAATGATCTTAGGGCTCCACAGAAACCTTGCTCATAAAACAAAAAAGCTAAGATAGTTAAAATTAATACACCATAAATAAAACATGCATTTCAGTACATATTAAATGACAGGCCTCAGAAACTCCACCGCCATGCACACATTCATAAAGCAGTAAGAACACATGCAATTCATTAAACCTACTCAAGTGTGCTAGTTCTTCCTGGCATTATTCATAATTGAAACATTTCAATTTTAGTTAACAGGAAAAAAAAAACACCCTAATTTAAAAGTAAAACAAGGAAATTAGTTCTATGTTTCTGGATGACAATCCCATAGTGCCTTCAACTAGCCACATTTAGCCTTGGGGGGTTTAATTAAAAAAAGGCTTTTTATAAAAAAGCCAATGTAGCCCACTCAAAGAGAAACCTTTGCAGACACAGATCTCTTAAATAGTTTTTCCAGTATGCCAGACAAAGCCATCAGAAAAACAATTAAAAAAAGAAAGTCTCAACTTGTATTTTAACTATACCTTGAAAATGTTGTTCTTTAAATATGAATGCTTTTAAATAAGCATAAGGAACAGACTTCATGTCAAGTCCTCACAGAGGATAATCTTCTGCTTGTAGCAAAAAAGCAGAGTAAAACCAGTGTATCCTGCAGGACATAGTACTGAAGTGACAGATGATAGGATGCAGGCGATAGTCTCCCCCACTTCTTCACCTACTTTAACCACAAAAGCTCCCTTGCCAAGCACCTCTATAGCCCCTAAATGGTCAGAACACCTCAACTGGACAGCCTATATGAAAGGAGACAAAGCACCCTGAGTGAAATGATTGGTTTCTTACAGTGAAAATGAATGGCTAAGATTTAAATTTTACATCTTGGACTCAATATTCACAAGCCAGACGGGCACACATCACAAGCTGTGACCTGGGTCCACTGTTATGCAACATTTGATTTGACTTTGTTCACAGAAATGACCACTGACAAAGCACATTTCCCTACTCTTAAGCTGTTTTAGTGTCTCACTGGGGCACCACACTGCTGGCCTCAGACACAGACCCACTCTCTGAAATGGAAAAAATCACATCAAGATATAGACCCCACGCAAAATGCAGGCACACCCTGCAAGACTAGACTCTGCAGTGCCTGTCACATCTCACTGTCTGTGTTACTCCACTGCCCTGGGGGACCAGCATGTTGTAGGCAGAGCTGCCTGCACCTTTCCTAAAGCCCTGCTACATTTCTCAGTGCCATTCCCAGAAACAACACCAACTTTTCCGCACAGTGGGAGCTCCAAAGAAGAAGGATAATTTTGTGTTCTCTTAAAGTTATTCTGAACTCTCATTAGAGTATTACCTAAGTGGAACTTTGAGAGCCCTGGGGAAATGGATCATATTTTTTTCCTTTATTCCTGCATTCTTCGTTTGCAATCTGCTTCTGGTTACCTTCTGGAGACCAGATAACTGTAGTCAGCAGATTTCCTGTCTGGCCCTATGCGGTCTGTTATTGTTGGGCAAACAAGCAACCAAATTATGTCCTGCTTATATAAAATCATTTCAAAGCTATTCCAGCATACCACCAGATGCAGGAGGAGATCATTATTCCACTGCAGCTGATGAATTCATAAAACGTTGCTCTGCATTGTTTCAGCTACCATTTGTCAAGGTATAAAAAAGAAGGAAAACCTCAGCAAGTTCCTTGTGAATATCCCAATGTCCCTAAAAACCTGGTCTAGATTCTTCATCATATCTGCTCTGTAAATGAATATTTTAATGATTTGTACAGGGAGGCAAAAGAGCTGTATACACTTTTCCATTTGCAGGGTGAAGAATTGATTTTGCATGAAACTGTGGTTGTAGTAACACTTCATCTCATCAGTCACATGGGGCCAGAAAAAAAACCCCCACAGCTACTATGTTAAACAATTCCATCTTTTAGGTTTTGGAAAATTAATTATTATTTTATTATTATTATTATCCCTTAACACAGCAGCATCAGTAAATCTTTACCCAAATGTCTACAAGCCTTTCTGATTTTTTTATTCGGGAGAATAAATCATTCTGAAAACCAAACCAGATAAAACAGTTATCATGCCACTGTCCAGATAGCTCCCACTACAAATAAAAATGTGCTGACAAGTCTACACATGTCCAAGGTCCACGCCTGCGTTAATCAAAAAGACAGGTGAAAGCAATTCTATTAATTTAATAGTCACACGATATAAAAAGGTGACAAAACCCTCTTCTCTTAAATTTTGCTCTGTTTCTCCATAAAATCATCCTCATGAATCCAAATAGCAAGCAGTTTACTACTGGCAAGCCGGGTAAGTATCTAAGTGTCATGACTACAATACACCAGCAAGGGGGGTAGTAACACTTTGAGAACTTCTTTCTCCAGCGATCGTAAACTAGACATTAAGGTAATGATGTATAGAACAATGATGCCGGGCTGTATACATAGTGGAAAGGCCATTTATTCTACTGAAAGCCTAAGAAATTAAAAAAAAAAATCCACAAACAGAAAACCAGAGTCTTGCAGCGTTATTTGATTTTGAAAAGAAAGTGGAAGCACAAATACAGATTCTCAGATCAGCTCAATATAAACCCCAGGGCAGTAAGATAAAACCTTCTCAAACCTGAGAACTACTTCTAATATATTTTCTCCATTTAAACAGCAATTACAACATATTTCTATGGGAAGGAGAGATACTTCCTAAGAAAATAAACACGTGGCACTGCTGGGGCTGGTAGGTAGGAGGGCAATCTCAATCCTGAATTGCAATCCCTGATAGGGAAAGCGGAAGGTGAAATTTCTTAAAGCAGGCTTTCTCTCCTGGGTTTCTTCACTTGGGACAGATAACTGATCTGGCACTTTCACAGAAGAGTACATTTATAACTGGTGGCACAATGACCTTGGAAATGCTGCGGCACAGACACAGGCCTGGCCATGGGTTGGTATGGAAGGAAGCGCTGGATGTCCCAGAGCTCCCCCCGCAGCAGGAGGAGAGAAAGCACCGACAGAGCCTCTTCACTGCGCTGTGCCCACTTTTCCCTTTCAATCCTATACTACCATATGCTATAGATACCTCTGAGCATTGCCCAACACAACCTACAGCCCAGCCACTTCGGAGCAGAGGAACTCGGGTGCCAAGCAAGGAAATGCCGGATTAGAGAAGCAACACTGAGAGGTAAAGCTGCTGCTTGCACCTGGTTCATCACTGAAGCCAAGCTTTCCACATTCATACCTTTGCTACTGTGAGAGGTTTTTAGAAAGAAACAAGAAACCCCTCTCCCTCCAAAATGCTGCAACTCTGCAACAACTGCTATGCAACTAGGTAACCACAGCATTTAATCAAGTTGTAAAACCCAAGTGTGCAGGCATCCTAAGTACAATGAAATTACTATGCATGACGAAACTCAGAATAGTGTTCTGCTGCAATTGTGCATAGTTTAACTCAAAAAAGCAAGGAGAGTTATATTTGGATACTGAAGAAAGAGGTCACTTTGATGAAGGGGAAAAAAATGTTGTTGTTTTTACTAGTCTGATAGAGAAATTCTTCACCCAGCGTAAGAATTTTAGGATGTTGCTTCTCCAATGTAATGCCAGGGGGGCAAGACATCAACAAAGGGTGTTCCAGATCCACCATTTTTTTTTGTTTTTAACAAAAAAAAAATCCACATCTGTAACCTTAAAGTACACTTACAAACTGCTGTTTCGGCCATTAGAGGCAGACAGAGACCTGTATGTTATAATCCCAGAGCACAGCTGTTACAATAAAGCAACATAAAATTTTCCTTCCATCTGATAAAAAGGACTGGAAATACTACATAAAAAAACCCCAAACAACCCAGACAGCCTCAGCAATGATTTCGCAATGTTTCTGAACAATGGCTTCAGCAAATTTCCTACTTTTGAGCTCCTAAGTGGATGTTGAAGGGGTCAAGTCCAGGACTGGCTTGGACAGTTTCTTGGTTTTTGTAACAGAAAAGATGCAGGACACACGGTGGCATCCATCCTTGACAGAGCGCAACTGAGTCAGGAGAGGCTACATCACCTACCAGGAGCCTTCCAGGATGGGTTTTCAGCTTCCCAGAGACAGGGTTCATTTTGGGCAAGGGGCTGTTCAGCCAAGCAAGACTGCGTATGAGCTGCCAAGACCAGAGGCAAGGATGTATGGGCAAAGGAGTCTGAAGGTCTGCCCAGTCCTGTCATGTCAGCCTGTGTCCTCCTAAACTCTGCTAATAGGGAACCAGTCCCACAGAAGAGTCATGAAGTCTTTCCTCTTGCAGCACCCAAATGCAGACTTTGTCCTCCTTTTGTGCCTTTCCCTTCTTTAGCACCAACCCAAAACTATTGCATTTAATCCCTTTACATGGCAGAAAGCCGGCAGACAAAATTGAGCTGGTGTCCAACCTCAGGACTTGCATGACAGAGTAGCTTGCCTCACTATGCCCAAGCAGTGTAACCAATGTTCTCTGACACTATCCTGAGGATATCACTTATTGGGGCATAATTTTGGGGCCAAAGGTAGAAAGAATATGAGAAATTTGATGTCCTAGTATCAGGAATAAGTGCCTTTTTCAATTAGAAAGCTTAGAAAGGGTACAGAGAGCACACAAGGTATTGATAAGAATCTGTTTTGAAGATAATGCAAATGGTTCTGGTTTCTTCCAAACATTTAGCACTTGACCTTTAATACATACCTTTCCACGAAAATATTCTTATTAAATCACAATCAAAATTCCTGTAGATTTAGTTTAGATGCGAGTAAATTGCATTAGCATAAATGCATCTCCATCTTAAGAGGCAGACTCCTTGATAGGTAGATTTCAATGCAGAGAGACTGTAAAACTATGAGGATGGCTTTAAAGACCCATTTTCAAACTTGTCAGGATTGCAGCTGGGTTAGTAACTCTTCCAGAGGTAGCAAATGGGGTGTATTTTTCCACTGGAGGGGTATATATTTTCAGCTTTTGAAGACTAAATATGTAATTCATTGATTTTGATGACCTCTCGAAAAATGACCCATTTTGATTTATTTGGAAAAGGTAATAACAGAACATCCTTTCAAGAAACAAGCATGTGTAAATGCAAAGTTCTCTATACAGGCATGATATAGACCACAGCCCTGCCTCAGATCTCACCTGCAGTCTACATAGACTTCATTCATAATCTAAGATAGATCACATAATATTCATGTAACCACAAAGAGTTTGATTTTTTCTCTGAAAGGATGGTGGCTTTAGACATTGTGCTAAGTGATTTTACCTGTGCATCAACAGCCCCATCATAGATAATGCACTTCCTTTTGCAAATACCTGTTTGGATTCATGTACCTAGTTGGAGTCATGTCCCTGGCCATGAGCCTTGCTGGGTCAGCCCAGCACAAACAAGCCCAGACAATCCCACACACTCACAGGGGAAATGATAGGCATGACTAGATTGAAATCTTCTAATTCTTCTTTTTGCCTACTTTTATCTCCTCAATTTTCAGTCTCTGTGTCATAAACAGGCTTATGTTAACCCACTTTTCCCCATGTTATTCTTTCTCTTTATGTAAGTGAGCCTGAAAGCATAACTTAATTTTCAAAAAGAGAATACATACCCAAACCCATTTATAAAGACAGGATGCTGGACAGAAATGATCTGGGATGAAGCTATAATATGAAAATGAGCACAGCCATGGCTGGCCTTTCATCTTTCATCACCATAAGAAGAAAGACCTCTCTCTTTCTGAGTCTCCTAGCTCTGGAATTTGCATTTACATGCTGTATCTTCTTCCTCTTTAAGATAAGAAGAAGCTCTAATCTCCTCCTCATCTGCTAGACAAAAAAAAAAAAAAAATCCAAATTCAATGTCTTCATTTATTAAAAAAAAAAAAAAAAAAAAGTATTATTATCAAGAACGTTCCTAATTATAAGTTACCCTGACAGCTAAGAGTAATTTTTCTTATCCTGGAAAAATATTTGGTGTTTTTCAAAAGCTTTTCTGTTTCAAATCAGGAAGAAGAGCCTAAGATTACATTTTATTTTATAACAAAAAAACCCCACTTTTGACTAGCTGAAACTTCCAAATAATTTCAAAACATTTTGTCCCTTTTCTTAGGCTGGAGACTCTGACAAATTCAGAATAACTAAGAAAGGATTCTTTTATTCAGAAGATGTCAAAACAATAATGCCAACACAGTTCTCCAAAGAAATGAATTGAAATAAAAAATTAATCTGAAACTTTCTTCCCCACACACTGTTTCACAATTGTAGTGGATCAGCATTTCTTTCTGAAGGAGAATATTCTGTCAGAAAGATCCCTGACTTGCTCTAGGGCTCTCTGCTTACTTGTATTTTAGCACCAGGAGAATCAAGGCCTGAAAAGATGTTTTTCTACATAAGTACTGCAACACTCCTCCTTGGGATCCAGCTGCCTGTGATCCCAGGCCCAAGGCCAGCCTTGCAAAACTGTGCTACCTTGGCTCAGATTTCTGAGAAAATCACTAAAAGTTGTGAGGCAAGGATGTGAAAAAGTGCACAGGCTAGAGCCATGCAAGATAAGATGTGCAAAGCTGCAGATAGAGGTACAGTTCTTGAGCTGAGGACGGATGCTGATACAGGCTTTTAGAGGAAAATCACTGACATGAAAAGGTATAAAATACTCAGGGGAGTGGAATTAAAATACAGCATCTTACCTGCTTCTTTCCGTTCTCTTGTTTCCTGAATTAATGAGTATTTAAAAAGAAAATGCACAGAACAGCAACTAAACTGGCTGTAGCGAAAGCTTAGTTATAATCCAAAGTATTAATTCATCTGCATAAGTTTAACTCATTTCCCACTGCTAAAACAGATATTCAGTATATATGAACATATAAAACAGCATTTAGTATTACCCAGAAATAATCTTTTGGTACCATAGTTAATTTTTTAGCTTCATGCTTCTATGTGTGAAGGCTCTACTTTTACCTAGTTATTCCAATTTTACTGCATTCTTTGCCCTGTATCTTCACTTCATAGCTTGGAATGAATTATAGTAAATCTGTACATCTTGTAGGTTCCTGATAAAACACATTTTCCAACATTATTTTCAAGCACTTACAATACAATGTGGCTAGGGGCACTATGTGCAAGATGCTGTGGAATCACCAGACATTTGAAGATTACTGGATCAATTTTATGAAAAGTGTTACACATATGAGCTTGTTAGTGATTGCATTATTGTTTAAGCGGTTAGGAGACAAGTTACTGCAGGAACAAGTGATAAGTGGAGGCTGTGGATACCAATACCAGAAAAGGCAAGTTCTACACCATACTCAGAATAGTATTCTATATGTATTAATTAATATGTATTAATATGTATTAATTAATTCTCCCACTGTAGAAGACAGGTGACCTGCTCTCGACTAAGCATATATGTAGCTTATTTATAACATGTTTTCTCTTTTCTGAATAAACTCTTTTTTGCTTTAGAAAAGCCTATTGGTCACCATGTAAACCTGTAATTTCCAAAACTGGTTAATATAAGTGAAGATAGGGCAGGACGGGCAAATGGGTCAATTGCCACCACCCAATCCAGGTCATGAGACATCTAGATTTAGCTGGGACAGCACAGTTCGTGGTTCTGAATGGAACATGTTGTTCCTAGCCAGGGCTCTGGAGCATGTTCTGCAAGGAAGCAGATACTTCAAGGATGTCCAGGACACCTTCCAGATGACCAAAAGCAGATCAGGTGAAAAGTGTACACCAAAGCCAAGGCATCTCATTCACAATCCTCTCTAGCCTTAAAGAAATAAAGGACTAGCCTATACATCAATGTATATTTCAGATTGTTCAGAAACCATAAAGACAGGGCTTCATTTGCTTGAATAAGATCATAGACAACACACTGCAATTCCAACTTTGTACAAGACAGAAGCAATTTTCTCCTGAATTCAGAAAGATGCAAGGGTTAGACATACAACTGGACCACATCAGTTACACTCTGCTGCTGGTATGACAGTGGATGATAATTGGCTTAATATCCATTAAAAATAAAACAAAATGTTCATGCTGATTTATTGGATTAGTCGCAAAGTTGTTTGCATTACAAAGTCATTGAAAAACTATTTCTAATGGGGCCAATGTAAATCATCACAAAACAAATAATTTGTGTCACAACTGAAATGGTAGAAGGGTACAGTACTGTCAGATATACTTCAAATACAAAACAGTTGTCACTGTCTGCCAGTCTTTCAAACTAATTATTTAGTTTCCTTGTGGCTTTATAGCAATGAAAAACCTATATTCAATTCACATTTTTTACTATTCTAAATGTATTTTCTTCCTTTTTCTATATTCATGCTATACACACAACTAAAACTATACTTTCACATCTGATTAATTTCATAATCATTTGTGTTAAGTCTGCACCAACTCAACCTAAAAGATGCAGAGGAAAACAGTTTTGTTGTTCTTTTAGCTTAGATTTAAGAAGACAAGCAGCAGCAGCAATATGAGAAATGTAACAGGGCTTAATTACGTCTCATACAGGTTTAATTACAAGAAGTGGCAGAATGAACCTGCAACATTTCGTGGGTAGGGAAAATTTATCAACCATGTTTCCCAAACTTTTAGAAATCCTATTAATTGTTTACTGCCTGCATACAGGATTCATATTTGCTATTCAGGCTCATATACTTATCACAACTGCCACATGAAATGGACAGCAAAATCAGTTTGATGCATTTTGTAATAACGAAGGTAGAATTTCCCCAAGATGGTTAGGGAATTGAAAGCCTGCGTTTACAAGTTTGGATTTCTGCAGCAACTGTAACTGTTTCTCCCTTTTTTTTTTTCAAATTCATTGCTGATACAAAACGCTGCTGTTGTTATATCCTTTGATATCCTTGTTTAATTCCCGATACATAGACAAGATATTCCATATGCAAACTAAAGTAAAACAGTCATTTTAGAACTAACTGAAATACACAATTTCATCCACAGAGGAAACCTTAAACAAGGTGGTTTCTGGGCATGGAAAATGAGGATAACTTAAAAAAAAAATAAATAAATACGTATCTCCACAGCATCCCATATGGCAATTTAAAGAAAATTTTGATTGCCAATTTCAAATTTCCATTATTTCATGACATCTCAATTGCAGTTGTACACATTTAGGTGCAAGTGATAACCTGTCATTACAACCTGAGAGGGACAGATCCAGGCAAAAAAAAGGCCAGTACTGTGTTATTATTGTATCATTGACAGAGTCACACAGGCTTTTACCTAGACCACTTGTAACACACCATTTATGTGTTCACCTTATGTTATACATCATGTCATTTGTAAGGGAATTATTACCTATTGCCTAATAATATTTTGAAAATATAAACAAGTTCCAGAAAACCTGAAATCATTATTTCAACACTTGGTGGCAATCTGTTAAAAAAAACCCCAAACAAACCAAAACAAATATATTCCCAGCAGTGCTGATTTTGAAAAGAATACTTTCCACTGAAAATAACCTGACAAAAGAATTCAGAGTGGATCTAGTCCATTCCTGCCTGTTTTGACAGTATTTAGTACGGCATCATTTTGTAGATGTTCTGCTGTATTATTGTTGTTGACATCTTTGAGCAACAGCACTCCAAAACTGGTCATTTAGCCTAAGCTATTTCCTGGTCATTTTTCATAACACAGCTGAACACTTCAGCTATGCTGCAGAGAGCGTGTATGAACTGCTAACTACATGCTGACATTTTCAGTTTCATTCCATGTTTTCAAGAAAGAAGGTGTAAACACCAGGGGAAGACTATCAAATACCTCTCTGCTATAGGTTGTCAGACTGTAGCACTGAGTCATAGAATCATAGAATAGTTTGGGTTGGAAGGGATCTTCAAAGGTCATCCAGTCCAAACCCCCTGCAATGAACAGGAACACCTTCAACTAGATCAGGTTGCCCAGAACCACATCCAGCCTGGCCCTGAATGTCATCAGGGATGGTGCATCCATCACCTCTTTGAGCAACCTGTTACAGTATTTTACCACCCTCATTGTAAAGAACGTTTTCCTATATGGAGGATGGGACTTTTGGGGGTGGGAGCTGGGGTGGGGGTAGCACTTTCTATACAGGACACTGCTGTATACAGCCATCTGTGGGGCTAGACGCATAGGCGAAGACTACAGAGAGAGCAGTTATTCACACCATTTTCCTTCAACACATTTTATGGCTTTCTTCCAGCGCAGAATGTGACGACTCAGGCAGCAAAGCTTTATGTAACTTTCTTTATGAAGCTGATCAATAACTTGCAGTACATCCCTGACAGAAAACTAAATTCCCTTTAAGGATTCCTGGAACCCAGCTGAACACCCAATTGCTTAATCCACTATTCATTACACCTTTCTATGGCTATCAACAGTAGCAGCAAGTTCAGTCCCTCCTTATGAAACTAAAAAAAGAAAAGTTTTCCTTACTACTTGATTTTGCTTTCTGCCCAGGGCTAATCCTTGTAGGTACCAATATTTTACTTATCAGTCTCACCGGTATTTTTGACAAGAGTAAAATCAACAGCATGTGGAAAGGATGCTATAATAAAAATCTTACAGAATAAAAACTTAAGCTTAAATCCTGACTCCTGCAGAGCCTCATTAGTACAATTCACCCTGCTTCAATTAATCACTATTCATCACTGCTCAGTATTTACAGTCCTTCACCTCATCTACAGTCTGTATGACCATGTTTCTATCCAAGCCAATATGTGTTAGTTATTTGTGTACGCTTTGGCAAGATGGTATCAAAAGGTTTAGTAAAATGCATGTATTATATCACTTGCCTTTTATCTGCTTATTTAGTAATCTTATCAGAAAGGTAAAAAAGGCAATCTGTCTAGATTTATCCTTTCTAAGCCTATTTGTCTTACTGCTTATGGTTCCATTATTAAAGCTGAGGAAAAATAATCTTCTTTACTTCAACTCTCAATGCATTTACTGTTTGCCTGTTTTTTATGGTTCTAATTTCACTAGCTCTTCCAGTTATAGTCACAAAACACTCGCAAAAGTGGACTCTGCCATGGTAAAAGAAGCACCGCATGGTGGGGATAAGGTTTGTGGAAAGAAGCACAGAAACAGAACCAAAGGTGCAGCAACTTTTGTTCCTAAATCTGCCTCCTCTGACCTTAATAAACTGTGCGTGCTAAAACTCAGCTCTGCAGCAAGGAGCACAAATCAACCAGGCAGAGCACTTCAGCACTCCCTTAGCTTTAACCACATGAAAAGTCTCTCTTGACTTTAGGGTCTACTCAAGTGTTACACGCTAAGCACAAGCTTTACAGAAGGAAAAAATCAACTACAGTAAATCACAAGCCTCATTTATTAGCTCTGAGGGCTTACCTCCTGCAGAAGGAGGAAGTGGGAATATAAAGCATGGATGTTGGCGCTGCTGAGGAGCTCTGAGGTCCTCCCTCTGCACAAGCCAGTTCTTCTCATGATTTTTTCTGTTACTACTGTAGACCATTCATTCAGACTCCTCACTCTCTTTATTATTTGCTTTTCGGTTCTTCAGCTTTATTTTTGCCATTCTCTGGCAGGACCTGTTTTTATAACCTCCCTGTTACACTCTCCCCTTGCTACTAAGTTGACATGCACACAACCCCCCTCTACACCTGCAAGTGGTAGAAATGGTTTGAGATGTTATCTTGTACATGGCAGACCAGAGGTTCTGCAGTCATCAAAAAAAGATCAAAAAAAGAAAAAGGAATTGAGGGGCTCTGTTTTAAATAGGCATGTCCACTTTGTCCACAAAACTATTCGGTCAAATGAGGCTGATAGTTAAGAGCTACATTTTTCATATGTTACTTTGCAGGTCCCATTAGACATTGAGACTTACTGAGTACACCTATAACATATTTTCTTAAGCATATTTTCCTTGAGCCAAAATATATCTTCTCAGCTAAAAAAAAAAAGCCACCTCCAAACCAACCCCTCAAAACCACTAAAATCCCCACCCCAGCCCAACAGTCCAGGACAAGACCAACCCACCACCACCATACTGAAGTACCACGATGCAGCAAATGGCCAAGAAATAATCACTTGCTATAAGCTTAAAAGGTAACAACATCCTCTAATTCAGTTTCACATGAAAAAATAGCTTCTCTTTTTGGCAGTGGAAGGATGATGTTGTTGCAGGACAGTTACAGGATCTCTGACCAAGAGCTGGATTTTCAGCAACAAGAGAAAATGATTGGAAGTGTTCACCACAAGAAATGTGTGAACACAGCTGGGAAAGGAAAAGGATAAGGAAGAGTGAAGAGATGAAGTCAAAAGAGACGTGACTCTTAATAGTAAGATATTAAAAAAATAATTATATTAAAAATAATCACGATAGGGATTGATCTAGAAGAAAATACACCCAAATATAAGAGAATAAAGTGCAGGAACAGTTGAAATCAAGGAATACTAAAGCAAATGCTGATGAAGAAGCAGCAACAAAAGAGGAACAACAGTGTTCTGCCTGAACCGGATGCAGAAGCAATTTGAAGCAATGTATTTACTTCCCCTCTTTTCCTTTTTTTCATTTGTTCATTAAATAAATCAATTCTGCTTACTCCAAGGAAAAATAAATAAAATATTCAACATTTCAGACATCTGTGAAACTGAAAACTCTGCAAGGCCATCTACAGACACTGTGGATATGCTGAAGAGGATTCAGTGAACAAATGGATTTGCTCAGACTTCTGTGAATGTCACTGACCTCCACAAGAATGAAAATACTAAGATTACTGATTGCATGTAAATGTTACACCATCAAATAGATCCAGTGGACCCTTGAGAGATATTAAAGAGAGGAGCAGCTCTAATTTTGTCTCCCACTACTTAAGACACGTGGAGTATGGGGTGATGCTAACCCGTAACAAACAATTTATGAAGTGGATCTCCTGGGTGGTGCAAGACCTTGTCAACAACAGAGGGATCTTGAGGGCATTTTGCAACACAGCAGTTGCCAATTGAAACACGGGGATACCTGTTTCCCTGATGGAAGTACAGAGCACTTCAGTGCTAGGCAGAGAGATACATGCTAATGCATTTTGGCAGCTGAAGTAGAGGGCAGGAGGGGCAAAACACACACACGCATGCACTCTGAGAATGCAAAAAATTCCACTTATAATTCCCTCTGCATTTCTCAGCCAAACAACTCTTCTCACAGTCTTCAGTTCTGTAAGGAAAAAAGACTCACAACTACGATTCACATGAAGAGACAGAATGGATGCAGCTTCACACATTTACCACTTTACCTCAAAATTCAGTACTTGCAAAAGGAGGTTCCTATGAGGTATCTTGGCTGAGTTACAGAAGACAGAGACATTCCAGGTCGCACATGACTTCTGAAAATTTAGACTTCGTAATGTGTAATAAACAAGTAATTACTCTTTCATTAGTAATTACGCAGGGGGCATGCAGTTTAATTACAGCCTATTTCATTGATGGCTATTGCATGCACCTATTCAAATACAGTAGGACTGCAGAGAAACATTTTTGTATCTGGCTTTAGTCAATGTGAAACTGTGTTTTTTTTCTTTCAAACGTTAGTAATTTTAAATTTCAGAACTGTTTTGCTTGTTTAGACGTCCTATATTTCAGACTTCCATTATACAACAAAATCCTATTCATTTGCAAAATTGCAGTGCGCAGCTGTTTTGTTACTTATACTCTGTCTTAAAATTGACTGGTTGGAAAATGAAGTTTGTCTGAAAACAATCACCTCTGATATCATTTAAGTTTACAGAACTGCCCATGAAAGTCTCTCTTCTTTGAGCTGAAAATATGATTCACCAGCAAAATAAATGCTACCCTGAAACTGCAGTCCAGGAAGAAAGAGGGATTTCAGTTTCATTCTTTTCTTGTTTGCTGGTTTTCAACCAAAAACTTACAACTATGTTTCAGAGTAGAAAACCCAAGCAAACACAGCTGACTCGAAATAGAAGGTCAGTAAAGCTGAAGAACAGCTGCACAAGTATCTTGCACTGACTAGGAGCTGTAATTCTCAGAAAATATATAATTACCTGATATAAAAGTCAAACTAGTTCTGTGAACAGTCTTTGCTGAATGCTGCTTTAAAGAAGTAAAAGCAGCAAGAGTTGTTTGCGTAACCAGTTAGTTAGGATAGGTAGCAGAGATCTAAAAAGATTTCATTCAACAGAACTAGAAAATAAGGGCACTATCTTATCTCAGATAAGTTAGTGGCACAACTTAACAGTAATTTCAAAAAGAGGAGTCTCAGATTTCAAGATTAAGGGTGGTATTTGTTTCCTAACCAGAAATTCTTCTCTCTACTAATACTAGAGAGACATATTAGAGAAGTCCCTCAACACTGATGGGTTTGGTGTTATTTAAGCAAAGAAAGAAAAACTAAAGATGTGCCTTTATGCCTGTGTCATCACCATGCAGTCAGCCCACATCCTTGCATACAATATGCAACAAAATTAGTGTTTGCCATGCCACAGGTAGCTGTAGGTGACTGATAAAGGATCAATGGTTTCTAGCTCCGTATTCAGACACAAGGAGTAATACTAGGCAGCACTTAATAGGGTTTTGCCCCATCATGTAGTCCTGTGATGTAATTTGACAGCTAGCAGCTGCAAGCCTGACGGTGTCAAACCAAAGGCAAACAGACTTACTCTTCCACGAGGGTCTGTCATGCTCCTGTGCCCACACCAGCCATGATGGCTGAGGAGCTGCAGAGCCACTGACATGCTCAGAGGAGGAGATGTAGCAGGCAGTACAGGAAACGGTACTGCTATTGGTCTCAGCTAAGTGCCAAATGGATACAGGTGACAACTAAAAGATGAAAGAGGGAACATCAGTTAGCCAAGGAAGGAGGGTAAGATAAGGCCACAGCCAGGGCTTTTCTGGAAATCTTACAGCAGTTTTCCAGCAAAGAATTAACAGAAGCCAAATACTGGGGCCTGACGTTACAGGAGGGCATTTCAGCTAACGAGGGGCAATCCTCTCAGGTATGAGGCAATGATTCCCCTGCTACACCCTTAAAACACCATAATACACCTATGACAACAACTTTGAATAACTGGGGTTTACAGCTGCTACAGAAAATAGCAGCAACTTTCCTTTGAAAAGTCAGGCTTAAATAGACCTACTTGCTAATTCGGAAGAACAATGATATTTTGACAGCAGGATACTGAATTTGAACAAAAAAGTAAATTTCCTCTTAAATGCAGAAAGTCTTTGCTCTCTGTTTCAGCAACAAAACCTGGAATTCCACGCAGGCACTAAAGAATTACACTGTGTAAAGAAAAAATAAGTGAAGATTGAAATGATCGCTGGTGGATGTTAGCCCACAAAAATGCGTCAAGACAGTTACAAGGAGCACAATCAACAGCTAACCTTTCACAGCATCTCCCCTGTCATACACTGAAAGGTTTGCTTTGTCACTGAGCAGCAAATACAGAAATATAACATCTGATGAACTCAAAAAAACATCTCTACTGATTTCACACAGGAGACAGAGCACAATCAGTATAATTAAGTAATTTGAAAATAGAGAAAAGCATGTTCTGCAGGTTTTGAAGAGCAGGACAGAAATTTGTGCTTCTGCATTGTAATAGGTTATTTCTCTAAAGGCAAATATTTATGATTTTATGCCAGTCCACAGGATTGACTCAAGATAACTAGATCTTCTACATTCAGCACAGAAATACATTACTCCATTTTATTTCTATACAAACAGCAATTTTCCACTACTACAAAATGAGCACACAATGAATTCCATATTCACCCTACTCCCACAGTACCTCTTCTTTGTACAGAATGAATACAAAATGGGAATGAATTAAGCTTGTGTGGCCAACTCATATTCTAACACTTTCTGAGTGCTTGAAAAGTAAGTCTCTCCAATCACTTATAAATACATAAAATTCAAATATAGTAATAAAATTCAGATTCCTTTTATTTTTTTTATATAGACACAAAATTTTAAGGAAAAACTAAATAATGTAGTCTAATTTTGGACAGAAAGTCCACAGCAGCTTCCTCTTCTTTTCTTTGCTAGAAAACTTTAATTATAAATTTAATGTCATATCCAATATTTAGTATATTTTTTAAGTACAGCACTTAGTATGAAAGTCCATTTCAGGCTTAAAAACACTGGTAAGGTACTATAAAGTCACTGACTGTTTATTAAATTATACTACATTTCATTTATACTACGTTTCATTTTAGCTGTGATGGCCCCGTAATTACTACGGATTTGTTTCTTATCTCTCACATATGAAAAAGCATGGCTGGTAAATTAGTGATTATAACCAATAATGAGAAGCAAGGGCATTTATACTTTCCCTTAGTACACCATTTAATTGTTATTAAAATATCCATTATGCCCTGTATTTTACTCCGTAAGGCAGATCCAACCCATTAAATATATCTTTAATTTTCTCTCCTTTTTTTAACAAAGATCACAAGATATTATCATATTACTTTTTCTCTCTCACTTCACTGCCAGGCTCTGGCCAACCAATTCTGAATTTTCTTTCACTTTCAGACATTTATCTGCATACAGTTAGGTGAAAGGTACTATTAATCATATCCTGTTGCTAGGCTACCTGGAGATATTCATTTAAGCTTAATGTTTCTCTTTGTTAAAAAGTGCCATGAGGAACACACAAATCTGAGACAAGAAAACTACCTTGCAGAAATGGATTTAAAAACAAAAAATAAAATCAAGACTTTCAGAATATGCATCAACAAGAAAAATAACGTTAAAAACCCCAGCACACTCTACAGTTCGCATAGTACGATTTAGTTTGGAACACGGACCTTTTGGTAACTGAGATGCACAATAATGACTAAAACCATATTTCGGTCTCATAACTGCTGGAAGAGCTTTAAAGACATGTCTTTATTAAAAATCATTTAGTGACGAGAGTATTATCTAATATTCAGTGAAATGAACAGAAACATACCACATATAATTTGAAGAAAAATACCATATATATGAAGTAAATTAACATACTGCTTGTAAGTTTATTGGCACAAAAATATGTGCATATAAATTCATATTCATTCTATGCCTTTCTGACATAGTAACACAAGATACACATTTAGCAAACACATTTTGTGAAGTAAAACAACTTGATGAAATCCCACCGGTCATACCCACCAGTCCACATGCATAAACTGAGGGGTACCATGCAGCCACTCATTCCTGCAGACATCCTACTTGCATATCTGCTATGTTTAGGATGAGTTACCAATGTCTTGACTAGGGTTTAAGTTGCATGTTATAAAGTTCTGTGCAACAAAAGATGTTAAGGAGCACAAGAGTGAGATGTGACTTAAATGGCTCTTTTCATGTAGTGAGAAGCAGTCATTCAGGTGAATTAGAAAACATGAAGCAAAATTCTAACACAGACAAAGCCCTGTATAATTGCATTGCATGACAGCAGGACTAAGTTCTCTGACTCTCTCAAGTTCTTTAATACAACCTCCTCCCTCATTTAAAACTCTGCAAAAGACCTTGTCTGTGTTACAGCGTAACTCACCTTAATGAACTGAAGAAAGACAGTCCACATTGTTTCCCTTCCACTCTGCCCCAGTTTATCTACACACAGTTGAAAGTAGATTAACTTACAACATGAGGCTGGTGTACACAGTTGAAATACATTACTCTTACTTAGAGGATGAGCTAAAAAAATTACTTTCTTGAATTACTTTTCAAGAATTTTGGAGTACTGATAACCATGGGTGTACAAATGGATGAGAATAAACTCCATCTCTGTAGGATCCCTTTCCATCACCAAAGACATAAAGCATAAGCTTTGAGAGTATCAACTTCTGGTATATTTGCTTACCTAGAAATTTGGGTGATAGCCCTTAAATACATAGAAGCAGCAGCACCCACTCAACACAGTGGGCACTCAACATCCTAATTCATCTGTTCTGTTGAAATGCAAAAATTCTGAATGTCAGCATACCGTGTCAAATCTTCTCTGCGTCTGGGGAATGTAAGCCTTTTTCTGAAGTTTTGCCCAAAGCAAACACAGAGCTTTGACAAAGTGACAGTAAACAGTGCTACAGAATTTTCAATACAGATTCCTGGCTTGGATAGCGATTATCACAGAAAACACACATGGGTGCAATCAGTACCATCAACCTCGTAATGGAAGTAGTTTTCACCATCTCTAGAATTAAGAAACCAAAAAAATGACCTCCAGAGACCAGCAATGACACTGGACTTTTTTTTAAGCTCCTACTACCTAATGTTTTGGTGTCTTCCACATAACAACTGCAAACAGTTCTCTTCCTGATTCTTCATGTGAAAAATGGATGCAAAATACTTCTGGAAGACATTATTGCAGTGCACTCATGTCCTGCCAGAAAACAATACAAAAATGTCTGTTTTATGGAAGAATGATTTGACAGTTTCCTTTTTAAAAGAAATAATTTCCAATTAATTTTCATTTCTGCCTTAAAGTTACAGGCTTAGAGAAGTTTGCATTCAGCATTTTCAGAAGTACTAAGCACTGGAATCCTAAGGGTCTAAGAAGAGGGTTTTTTTTTTTAAGTTGGGTTAAGACATCTGGGTTTTAAAATGCCTACTGGTTAGTTTCAAATGAGTTTGTTTCAATTGATATTCAATTCTATTTATTCTTCATGGAAAAAGACACAAAAATGTTGCTGTCCACAACAAACCTAAAAGCCTGCAGGCGTGTTTTGGGCACCAACTCTGGTCTAAGATTCCTAACTGTAGTCATGCTTTCCCTTGTGAAGGCTGAGATGAAGCCGAAGAGGCAATGCCAGGGACTAAGCTAGTGCTGGTGATGTTATAAGAATTCTGACTGTTTGATCACGGGAAAATTACTTCATGACTTTAACAGCAGCAAACATGAGGACAGGTCAGATGAGAACTTGTCGTAAGGAAGAAGAAGCCTTCTCCCACTTTTTGGAGAGGTCCTAAACACAAATGCAGCTGCTCTTGCAGAATAAGGAGAACCATAGCAAACAAACCTAGGAAGAGAATGTCCTGCTCATGACCCTATAAACTCTCTAGCCTAAGGGAAGGAGAACTTTGGAAACCTGGGCCAGTTTACAGATATGCAAATTGAGCATCAAAAGCATTAGCCTGGTGTCTTATTCACATCAAGAACTCATCTGTTGTCCTACGCTATGTTTAGTGACTAATGTTAGAGAGGTATTCACATCATCCCATGGTCAAATTCTCACATGCAAATAGCATGAAAAACACACAAAAAGGAAGTATTTTTTACTTTAGGCACTGACATTCAAAAATGTTGAGTGAAAACATGCCACATTTGCACAAAGCTAAGACTGGCTGCCTGACATGAACAGTGAGGTACTGCTTTTCTTCCACACTGCAGAAGTGGCCAACGGGACAGAAGCCATGCCAGTTTAGTGATGGAGACTTAATGGTGTCCTGTTAAGTTTTTCAGGAAAAGACAAAGAGGATGCAATATAGGCTCAACAACTTACAGTTGGTTGTTTTGAACAGGGGAAACAATTCTGGCAGCTCAAAAATCCTACTTGGAATATACAGAGACAGAGCAGCAATTTCTTAAGACTGAAAGAGTACACTGAAGTTGAATGATGCCTGCAACTTAGGGAAGTAAGGTAAGTCATGGGCCTTTAATTATTTCATGCTGCAGGAAGACTACTACTTACACACAAATTACCTGGCTTGAAGCTAGCCCAAGGTGTCTCCAACACAGTGACGTTGCTATTTATAGATGCAATTTAAAGCGTACAGTATTTGCCAAGTATCTAGTTCCAAACAACATGGCTGTTGCTTTGCACCCTTCATATGTATTTAAGTAAGTTTTGCAGCCTGAAGTAACATTAATGTACACAAATCATGTAAGCGACTTGTGCCATAGAAAAACTATTTTACACACAATTATATAAAGTTATCATTAGTTAGACTGAAAAAAATGTTAGATTTGGTTTTAAGAGTGGAATATGCCAACCTCAAAAAGCTTTATTGATCAAACACTTACATACATCATTACTGACATTGTACTAAAAGTCATACTGATGAAGACTTGTACCTCTGACATTCTTTTTTATGGCGCACCACATAGCTATGTCACCAATGATGCACTATTTGGTTTAAAATCTTACAAATAAATTGTCCTGACACTACAGCATTTGTTTAAAATTCATTCAAGGAAAAGGCAGTTCAGTTTCATTTAGAAGATCAAGCATTCAAGAGTTTCCACTCCCACTTTGTCTTTAAAGAAAACTACTTGATAGCTTACCCCTCCTTTTCAGCCTGTCCTTTCTTTCCTGAATTGCCTCATCCATTTTTCCCACTACATAGATCAGCTGAGCTTTAAAATCCAAAGAACAATTCAGTCTTCTTACCACTACAGTGGGACACTTGCCTGGATACAGGCTAAAACTTCATGAGTTAGTGGCTGCGATTCCACACTTCAGTCGTATTGTGCTTGATGGGTGCGAAGAGCTAAACATGGCTTTTATTGGAAAGGATTTACAGGTTTGGAGAAATGAACCCTCAGATTTTGCATGCGATTTTTATCTCATTCACTAAATTTAGGTTTCCTGCTACCTTGCTCTTCTATAACTGTTGGTAACTGTCTCAGCAATAAGTCATTAGGATGGCAGAGATAGAGACGATACGAGCACTTCAAAGAGTATGTCCAGGGATACCCAAGCCGTTTCCCCAAGAAGCATCAGTCTGTCAAGAGGCAGCACTGTCAAAGGGGCAAGGGATCAAAGTAGAGAGACCTGGATTCTGCTCTGTTGCATAGCTGTTCTTTAAATGCTTGAAAAAAAATTCTAACCAAAAACCAATTGCCATCTGTCCATCCTATCATTTGTATGACAGATTTTGGAACTGTGGCTGCATTTTAAATAGGTAGCATCTTGCTGTAAGGAACCTTAACTGAAGCATGCAGGGCAAATTCAGTAAAAAACATGTTTGCTGCAGCCTCACCATCCCCAAATACAATAGCAAGAAATAGTGGATAGTTTCCTCCCCAGTTAAAAGATAAGTTCCTCTCATCCTGCAGTACCCAACATGGGGACGACACCAGTGAAGCACTGCTGTAAACAGCATCTGCATGGAGCCTTCTGTAGCCCATGAACATTACAGTACAGTTTTGGAGTACAGCTCTCCAGAACTGCTCAATTTATAGCCAGCGGCTCCTCAAAAAAAAAATATCTGTCAATCAAGTGTCTGTGAAGGTGATTTAAAGCTAACTGAAATTATTTTCTCTCTTAATGAGCAGCTATTTCTTCAAGAACCTGTAACAGCACACCTACTATCTGACCTAATGAGATGACTCACAAATGTGATTAATGAGTAATCCCTCTACTGCTGGTATTTTATATGACCAGACTTGACTTGAATTTCTAGAGACTCATCTATGCAGTATGAACCTCCTTACACTACTATGCTGAGCATGCAGGTTTAGCGCTCACTTCTACAATTTAATGTCCTAACTGCAAGTAAATTTTGTGGTAACACCTATTGCACTGAGGATCTCCACCTCTCAGAGTAATGATGCCTTATTTTCATGACACACTTCTCATTTTACAACTTTTATTTGACTTTTTGCTGTTCAGCTTGAAATGCTGACTTGCCCCTTTTTAAGTGCTAACAGGTTTTGTTTCACAGACATCACCAAGATATCCTTCTGAATTCATTGCTTTTCATACTCCTCATTTAACCAGCCAAACAAAATCTGCTTCCTGTAACAATGCGCTCAGTGAAGTCCTTTCTTTACATGTAGGCTTTGTCTGAAAGATTCTCATTTCTCATGTAGTACACTTCAGGTCTGTTCCCTTCACTGTTTCTTCAGATATACAAAAGAGCTCAGACATCTCCTGTCACGCTAGCTCTGTGTGTGCAGCTCAACATCTCAAGAAGTTCCAGGTTCCTGCAACAGAAGTAAAATTTCAGCTAATACCACAAGTGTATTTTAAAGA
The DNA here is from genome assembly GCA_009867235.2 of Psittacus erithacus. Lineage (NCBI taxonomy): Eukaryota > Metazoa > Chordata > Aves > Psittaciformes > Psittacidae > Psittacus > Psittacus erithacus. Next base: position 31,969 of record WYDI02042090.1, read on the forward strand.
GCTACAGTCTATGCCTATCTTACAGCAACATCTGGATGTCTTGGTGTTGCTCAAACTTCCAAGTTTGAGAAGTGGTTCTTTTCTTCTACCTTAATTGAAAACAATTTCTCTTAAATACAGTTTGTCTTTCCCAACCTTTGTTATCTTCATCCCTCATAAAATATGTCTCATGATCTGGAAAACTCATTCCACTTGAATTCCACTCTGGTTCCACCTGACAGCATCCTTCTGTACTGTCTGTCCAAACAACCCCTGCTCCTCTGGCTCCAGAGATCTGGCCTCAAAATACTGCATTTGATATCTGGTGGCCATGTACCACCAGGTATCAATTATTCTGTTCATAACAGAACAATTGCAGTCTGAACTGATGATTACAATTTAAGCCACAAATATTTGTTATTAAGAGGCAGAGAAATATAACAGATCCCTCCTGCATAGGAAAATGAATGCAAAAAAGACTTTTATCTCCAGAGTACTCTACAAGTTTTAGGACATGCTTTAAAACATGCTTGAGATTCAATTATTGATAATTGAAAAGCATGAAGGTCATAGTATGGACTATACATCCTCAAAATGTTTATTAAAGTAGCACTGATCACTGACTTAATTAGTTATCATCTGCAGTGCTGTTCTGCTCCCACTATTTTCTTTCTCTCCAGAGCTTTTCAAATTCGCAGTATTCCTCTGCACCAATTCTGTAACTCATTAAGAGAAATGGCAACACAGAAAGAGCAAAAGATTTCACTGTTTGTTTTTTTTTTTTTTTTTTAGGAAGTACTAGGCTATAGTAACATCTGACCGTCAGAGCAGCTATTAAGTGAAAAACATCAAAATAGGACTTGGTCTGATTAAAAGGGCCTTTTAAAGCAAATTTCAAGAATCAATGTCTATGTCGTTAATACCCGCCTTAAGGTAATGCTTGAAACTCGGCTGAAAATCAAATGTATCAGTTGTAGGTAGATGTTATCATCAAACTCTCATAGTGTCCCCCATATTCTGCCAAGACAAGAGCTTTTACTGCTACTACAGAAAAAAAACCAAACTACAGAAAAAAAACCTAGAAGCAGAAAAAAACAACTTTGAAAAATAAAGTACTGCAAAAAGACAGCTATAAAAAATTATATACATAAATTAGAAGCAAATTTTCCAATATAGGTAGTCCCCTATAGACTGTCAAAACCATGCCATTAAGTAAGGGGGACACACAACAAAATTAAAAAAACAACTGAACATCAAGTAATCCACCTTTTCTACTATGGCTTAGCCGTTCCTCAGAAAGAGAAAGGGGGGTACCACCATCTTCTAAAGGAAAGAACGAGGGAGTCTTAAAATCCCATTTGCATTCTGAGGTTTTGACATCCAGTGAGGAATTTCGCAATCCAACAACTTTATGTTTAGTTTCCATTGGATATAGCCCTAGAGGGCAGGGGGGACCAAGACTGGTGGTTGATATTCAAGGATCTCCTACTACAAGCTCAGGAGTGTTGCATCCCAACTAGAAGGAAGTGCAGCAGGAGGGC
>WYDI02042091.1:0-30883 GCA_009867235.2 Psittacus erithacus
GCGGTTTGTGTTATACCTTAGTGACTGGCCTGCTCTGATCTCAACCCGTGGGAGTTACATTCTTTCGATTTTCCTCCCCATCCCTCCTGGAGCTGGCGGGGGTGGGGGTGGGGAGGAGGAAGAAAGTGGTGGGGAGTGAGCGAAGTGGGCTGCGTGGTTCTGATTTACGGGTTGGCTTAAACCACGACACTTGGTTTTGGTGGAAGACTGTAAAGGTAGGTAGCAAAACCTCCGGACACACTGGACTTTTGCCTTGACTATATAGTTTTTTTCTATGCATCTGCTCCTTCTGCCTAGAAGCAGCATTGAGAAGCCTCGAAGTGGGTCTCAGGAGAGTGGTTCTTCAGTGGTCTTCCCCATGCCCAGACATCCGGTGAGCAAACAAGCTATTTCTAATGAGGATAGAGGAAATGCAGGGTTTCTTTGGCCAGAAATATTCTGTCCAAAACAGAGCAAGATCAGATACACAGGGAGAGAACAACATTTTGGGGGCAGCAGCAGAGGATGGTAGTCCAGGAGAGATCTTTGGCTTAAGACCATTGCTTTCAATTTATAATAGAAATGTGCCGAAGTTCTTTATGTATTAATACAGAAAAATATTTAACTTGCTTACAACTAGGCACAGGAAGTCAAGCTATGCTCAGGATGAGTGAAAAGAGCAATTTTTTTTGTAGTTTTATTTGGTTCCCAATTTCTGCAGCAGGGTAAGGAGCAAAAGTTAACTGTATAAACAAGTTGCTTGGAAACCAGCCACTCCATGAGCCATGATTCAATTTGTGGGTGGGATATGATTGAGAAGGGATGGTAAAGAGAAGAAGAATTCACAGACTGGAACTCAGTATTGATTCCTCAGTGTTTTCCCCAAGTTAGGTGTTCTGTGTGGGTGTTACTAATGAATTAGTCTCAAAGTGAACTACAGTTTTGGAACATATTAAAGGAATGATTACTTCCTAAATTGACCTTCGTTTTGATGCTTTTAGACCCTTTTCTGAAAACATGTAAAAAGAAATAAATTCTGGTACTACATGTGCAGAATTAGAATAGCACAGGTACATCCATCCTGCTAGCTCACACAGTTGTTTATAGATACTTGGAAAAAAAAATAAGCCTGTGAGGCAAGTTAAAATTGCTTATGGAATAAACATCAAATCACTTGCACTGAAGTCTAACAGTGTTAAGTGTATATAACATTAAGTACCAGGATAAGGGACTGATTATTCTCCACAGGTAGAGATAATAGTGTAAAGACACAAGAGTTAATAAATGCATAAGAAAAATTTGAAGAACTGCTGTACACTGAAGAAGTTAATGCACTGTATATTGTCCTAGTTTAGCTATTAACACCTTGCTTTTGTCAGTGAGGATAAACTCAAAGTGATTGCAAGAATATTTCTACATATCTCTTAGCTGGAAATCAGTCAGAGAAGTAAGTACCTTCTGAGGAGCAAGGAGTTAAGATACAAAGATCTGAACAAAATCTGTCTGAAAAGTTAAATAGGAGAGAAATTGTCTGGAGTAATTTTTCCATTAATCTATAGCTGTCATGAGAACTCTGATAAATAATGTGTTTAGTTTTAGCCATTTCCTTAGGTTTGGTATCTAGCTTTCCTTGTTTAAGGGCATGTCGTAAAGTGTCATGAAGGTCATGGAAACCATGATTATGTGCAATGAAGTGGATAAACAGAGGACTTTTGGGGACCCTTCAAATGTTCATGATTGGCAGGGGATCTGCCAATTTTACTTGGGGTATAACAGGTTATAGAGAGGAAACCAATAGATTTGTCATAGAGAACTGAAGATACTGCAACAAGTTCTACAATCCAGAAGGGTTGAAGTGAAAAATATTATTACACCTTGTATTAAGCTATTGTTACTATTAGATGTACAGGAATGAACTGGTACTATATAAAAAGATTAAGGTATTTCATGCATAAAAGAAGATTAAACTGCTTTGTAAGGTTTATGTTACAAAGTTATTGCTATCATCCGTGTTGGGAAAGCAATGATCTTGATATATAATTCTGCAGAGTTGCCAGCATGTTGCAAGGTTAATTCATTGTTCCAGAAACATAAAACAGCTGACAGCAGCCAGATGTATAATTCCATGCCTATTAATGGAAAATTAATATCTTCACTGAACAATTGTTGATACTTAAAAGACAACAAAGATCTCGATTTGTCTGCTCAGAAAAGAACAATAGGGATTCTGCTGTGGAGTCTTGGAGTTGATTATGCACTGTGATTTCAAACCCCGTTGTTCAGGGCTGCTATTGATTGTAATATGGAGGTTATTTTGTGTAGGAGTGAACCTTTTTGACTGAAAAAGAAAAAAATATTTCCTGCGACCATTATTGCCTACTAGCTTGAAGAAGAAATCTTCACTATGCACACAATGTAATCAATCAAAAATCCATAATAATGCCTTATTGTAATACTAAAAAATGTGACAAGTTTTCATACTTGGCAATGACTCTGAGTAGCTCTCCTATTGCCTGGCCAGTTGGTTCATAATATGTGTACCTTGATGTTCCTTTCTGTGCGCAATATGTTGCACTCATATTGATTTGAATTTCATCTTGTTGATTCCACAGTTTTTCCCCAATGTGTCAAAATCCTTCTGAATTCTGCCTCTGCCCAAAGGTACTCCAAAGTACTCCAAGCTGCTGATATCTGTGCATTTTACAACTGTATTAGCCATTCTACCATTAATCAAAGAAGCATATCTTTAATGCGTATAATTTCACTGTAGTTAGACCTCAGTTTTAATAGACAGGAAAGGGGGGAGAAGAAAAAGCACCTAGGAATGCTTTCCAAAGTCTGCATCAGCCACAAAGCAAGTATGCATGTTCACTGAGTTGTTTAGAGAGGATCAGAACTTTCTGAGCTATGTGACTTTACAAAATTGGTCTGGAAAAGGCTCAGTTTTCTGACAGATTTTCTTTTTCTTTCTAAAGGTTTTCTTATTTAATAACTCTCTGCATATGCTGAAAGTACGTGTTGTCAGACTGTACTGTGGCTTTTCTGCTTCCATTCACAACTTGGGCATTTCTAGAGGCACAAAGCAGAATGGGGAGGAAACAACAGGTTTTGTGTAAAATAAGATATCTCTGAACTATACTCCAAACTAGAACTTAAAACCAAAGAGAAGAAAATTTAATTAAGCTTTCTGCAAATCACATGCTATGTTTAAATAAATGATTCCTATTAAATAACAGTTCTCATCTAAAGACATCACCTCAGAAATCAAGATTATAATAGTCACCAACAATCTCATGGGTGAGAAAAAAACAGGAAACAAAGGAAACATGGGTTTGCTTTCTGTTTGTTTGTTTTAGTTTGGTGCACCCAGATGATAAAGGCCAATAGTTTTAAAGGACTTCCTTATTTAAAGGTATTTCATGGAAATGCCTTTAATCTGTGAGTTGAAAATGCCAAATACTTAGTAAGTCCATTGTCTGCTGTAGTTATTGCAAGCTTCCAAAACTTCTGAAAAGAATAACTGAGCTGGTGGAAAATTGCTAATGAGTGAGGAAGTACAGTTGCTATGTAAAATTGGAACCTAATATAGTATCTTCCGAAAGCAAGCAGGTTTCAAGAAGACACGCAGGCGTCTCATGCATAATGACTGAGCCCTGAAATACTATGGGGTTTATATCTTCTAAATGATTGTCTTGTCCTTCAGGGTAGACTAAATTCTGGGCAATGTTTGCCTAAGCACAGAAACATAATTAGTAGAGAGTACTGTCTGAAAATACTACCAGTGCCTTGGCAGAAAGGAAGTATCACTTCTGGAGTGGTGTTTTTAAGTAATCATTTGGTGTTATAAGTATTGGGCAGAAATATAGGAACTCTCTAGTACCATTAAGCTCCATATTTGTAATTTATTGCTCTTGAATAATTTGCAGTCAACTATTTCCCTCCATTTTTTGAATCTAAGAAATGTATCAAAAAGTTTTAAAGTTTGTGGGCATGTTCCCAGACTCCATGCAGGGAGTACTGGTGAGGTTTCAAAAATGCCAGCTGACAAGCATTGAGATTAATGTATTGTGGTCTTACTGGGGCAAAACCCCCAAACATAGTCCTTATCATTTGGATCTTCATAATGTCAACAGTTCTTTCTTAAAAACTTCAGAAAAAAACAAGTCTTTATGAGATAATGACATACACACTGATGTTGGGATTTCTGCCCCATTTGGCATCCATCTAAAGATTTCCTTATTCCTTTAAGTGGGATGCTGATTTTGAAACCAGTTCTTTTAGAGGCAGATAATTTTGTTCCAGTATTAGTTGCTGTGGAGTCATGAAGAGACTTCACTTGTATTGTTCCAGCCTTGCTGTATTAAGATCGTGGCAGTGGGTGGAAAATATGCAGACTTTTTTGCAAATAGGTTGTGACGATTTTATTCAGAGACCTCAGAAAGAAATAAGGCAGTGGTCTCTTATAAGAAAATAGATCATGCAAGGAGGGATATCTGACCTTTTGAATTTTTGCAGATGGCTCTTTAGTGAGTATGGAGCCAGAAAAATCCTCATTCCCTAACAGAAAGGATCTGTGGGAAAGGCACTGGGATTGTCCTAGTTATGAGCTGACAATTTGTTCCTACTGCTGATCTAATCACGTGCTGCCCATGAGGAACAAACTACAGACATAGATAATTTGACCTTATCTAAGAGCCTATTTTGTAGCTTCTAGAATTCCATTTCAATCTGGATCATAGAGTTTTGCATTGCATTAGATTTTTAACCTGGAAGAATACACTCCAGTGTATTCACAGTCTTTAATCTCCCAGGCTTGGCTAATGCTCATTCAATGGTAATCATTATCTGTGGCTGTATTTATCTTCTTTCTCTATTCTAATCCCTTTGTGCTTTATTTTCCCTTTTTTTCTGTGACCTTTTTCTTTGCTGAATTTATTGCATGCCTTCCCCTGGCTGCCTCTGTAAATATGTGCATTACTATTAGTTTCATCTCAATGTGTATGTGATTTATGCCTATACCGCTTGCCCTCCACTTAATTTAATCACAGGTTAATTAGATCCTCCACTTAATTTGATCAAAATGTTTCTTGAGCCAAATCACTTACATTAAGAAGACTAGTGGTACTTTCTACCTTTTAGCTTGATCAGTATTGATCATTTTAAGCAGGTACTTCGGGGTAATTCAATCAGTGGCTATGGATATTTTCCATTTAATTAATAATAAAGGACAGCATCCTTAATGAAACGAGAGAAAAACCCACAGAAAATATCCACAGACATGTTCTCCATGGTGGGGGGAAACAGTTTTACTTCAATTTTTGCTTCTGTCCTGAAGCAGATTTTTTGGTGGCAATATGGTAAATTCTGTGTACATTGTGATGGGCAGGACTGCACTGGTGGCAATGTTCATGAACATGCACAGAAATAACACTAAGGAATTTCAGTAAGTTACTGTTACATCTGAAGCCTGTGTGGATTAGACATCAATTCTGCTTTAATTTTGACCAGCAGAAACAGTATCAAAATGAAGTTTTGTACTTCAATATCCAAATTTTGAGATATGATATAATCATGTCCTTAGTTTTACAATAGTAATTTTTTATATTTACTGTTTCCAGTATAGCAGAGATCCACTGAGAGTCCTGATATATTGTATTTAGGTGCTGACAAATAAAATATTAATTCTAAATGCCAGGGAGCAATGTGTTAATATGCTAATTTTTAAACCTGTTATATGTGTGTGGGCATAGAAAAATTAGTGTTGAAGTTACAGGTAGCACATTTCTTTCATTTCTTTCCTGAAGCACAGTGTTTGGTGTGTTTAAAAAAATAAATGTTTAATTTAATTTATTTGGAGTGGTCATGTAAAGACCTTAAAATAACCATGGAAACTGAAGGATGAATCCTCAATCTTGTTTTTTTCAAGAGCTCTGATTGATAGGTGGCAACCTTCATGTGTCACATTGTAGATGACTTACTTTAGGAAGCATTCGTTCACATTACTACTGCCACTGTTTTCTGGAAGAGTATTTGCATTAATTTGTATGAGCTTATACTGCCCAATCTGTCTCATAAAAATGTGCTCAAATACGTATGATGAGATAGTTGTGAAATATCTGTAGCTAAGTGAGACTTTCAGAGGCTGTTTTTAGCAGGATTAACACAAAAATTGAAGTGCAAATTCTAGGTCTCCAGAGCATCACATTGTTCTTGCAATATCCTCATCAACAACTGGACCCTTAGTCCCCGGGTATACTCCAGCATTTCCTTAAAGACCAGAATACATAAACCAACACTGCTGCCTCCTATACTAGTGAAAGTAACGTAGGATTCACAGAAACTGCATATGTGGTAAGAAAAGCTGGTTTTGGTAACATTCTGTGAGATAATAAAATATACAAGTAACTTAGTTTAGTGCATCCAGATTTTGCTCTTTTTCATCTTACTTTTCACAGGCTAAGCACTTTTTTATGTTTTTTTGGTTGTGTTTTTTTTTTCAAAGAAGCATGCAAATACTTATGGAGTGGTTTTGTCTGGAACAATCTGAAGCATGGTTTCAGATGCTGAACATCTCCTTAATGGTGATGTTACTGTTCACTGATTGCTTTTTTCTTGCACGTATCTCAAAACACCTAAGTCTCATGGGTCTTCCATCAAAGATCAGGAAACCACAGCAAAGAAATAAGGGATTCTAATTCTTGGAGTCAGTTTTTGATGAATGATTTTAGGCATCTAGGACTAAACTGGGTTAAATTGAAGCTGCCATCTATATTTACTTACCTAAACATTTATAAACGGATTCTTTAGTTTGCAAGAAATGTAGCTCAGCTGCTCACTTGGAGCTCTGGTGAGTTTAGGTATTCCCAGTACGAGGTCCAAAGTTCTAAAGGTGAAAATAAAATTATTTCCAAGTTCAGAGACCAATCTTAGAGTGTCAATTATAGGTTCCTAAAGCCTTTAATCCTCTAAATAGAGTGGATTTCTTTTTTTTTTTGTTTTCCTTTTTGGGCAAGTTAGTTCCAGGTTTGACAATTCTTACATATTTTTGTTAGCACAAGTGGTGTCTTGCATGGAGGACTACACCCATTCACCTTATTCCAAGAGAGTCCCTGAATTAAGGTAGTAGTTGCTTCATAGTCCCTTTATATTCAGTAGACGTATATGATCACAACCAAAGGCTGATTCTTTCTATCTAACTGGAGAATCATCAGATGCCCAGGTGTCTCTCTGGCTCTAGTGTATAACCACGTACTCAGTGTAGAAGTCTCACTGAGATGCCCAGAAATACATAGGACACAAGCTAGTTGCTTACGTGCAATATTATATACACATTGATCGTAATATGAGTTTTTGTGTGTATAAATTTAAGCTTATTTTGCCACATCAAATGAACTAAATAGCTTCTTTATAAAGGCAGTACATTTTCAGAAGCAAGTGCCTCTCACTTTTAAATGTCTGTTGACCTCATATGAGAATACTTAAGGGTAAAAAAAACAGCAAAAAAATTGTTTTGTGCATCTGTTTGGGATGGAGATGAGGTAGTCTGTAACAAGTACTTCTACATGTTGAAGTGCATTTGATGTGGTGGCTTGTTAGACAGAAAATGTGAGAAATAGACTCCTGAGAGAGAAACTGAAGATTCAAATTATGAAGGATTTTGGCAGTGTCCTATGATGTTGACTCTTTCCTGTTGCTACTGGTCCGTGGCTAAGCAATGATGCTGGATTTCAAAAGATTTTGCCATCATCTCTATTTTCTTTAAAATTAAAACAGGCTTTTTCTGCTGAGAATATACTTTTACATATATAAGGAAAAAATATGTGTCACTCCTATGTGAACAGCTCTGGCACAAGCGGTTTTGGATTTTATGGTTTCCATAGAAACATTAAAAACATTTGTAAATCATTTTTAGATTAACATGTTCCATTTTATAACAAGCCAGATGCTCAGGCTGTTACCCCTTTTTAAAATATTTTCAAAGACCATGAAGAATGGTACTGGTAAAGGTAGCACCTTTCAAAGGGTTTGTTTTGCATTTGTAATTAAAAAGTTAACCTGCAAAAGCCTTGTGCTATCAAATTCTTACAAATGTTGAGTAGGAAAGCACTCTAGGAAGAAATGGTGGATTAGGAACAGGTCTGGTACTTAGGAGACCTGATTTCTGTCCTCCGTTCTACTATAACCTTTCTGATTTTGTCACAGCAACTTCTTCATGTACAACTTCTTTCATGTACATCTGAAAGAGTGATCTAATGTGATGCTGACCATTTTTCAGAAGTTTTTAAAGTGTAATATGTAGCAGCTATGTATTTAATTGTCATCATCTTGCTACCTAAGTGACCTTGCACTGTTTTAATACAGTCCTCCACTCCAGTCAGTGCAAAAATTCTTATTAACTAGAGGCAAGGATTAGGCTGGTATGGGGGGCATGCTCTTATGCTTGGCTTCTGGCAAGAATAAGGAGGAGGAAAGCTGAATGGAAGGAGATGTTAGCAGGGATGCTGCTGGGTTTCCCAGCATTTAGCTCCACAAGAGGGCACAGACAATGAGTGTTGAAGTGTAACTCAGTTTATAATACAACTAAAATGAAAAAAAGGTTTTAGTTTTTTCTTACTGCTTTTTTACCATGACCATTTTTCCCTTCCCACCTTAGGTTGAGGAGGATATCAACAAAAAGTGAGGTTTCCCAGAAATCTGATATGTAATGGAAAGATGGACAATAGGCGGCTTCCTGCTGTGGCAAGAATAGTCAGACAGTGACTTCTGTGCTGCAATCAGTTTCTGTAAGGTCCTGTGCCAAGTTTAAGAAGGCTGTGGCAGGCACTGGTGGTTCTAACAGGCCTAATAACCCTGTGCAGCCTCACCTGAGTGCCCACCCACAGACTGCCATTTCCTCTCAGGCCATGGCCATCAGCGCTGCCTAAGCCATGCCAGAAGTTGTGCCTGTGCTCAGTCCTGCCTCTAGCCCTATCTCCTGATTAAGACCCCTTAGACTCATGCTGAGACCTTGTGTCCTGTCCTGTCTCTGCACAATTTCCTGCTGTTCCTGGCTGGAGTCTCAGACCTGGTTTGTCCCACTGCTGTGCCTGTTGCTGTTGATGTATGCTGTTACCAGCCCTGGCTTTGCCCCCTGTGTTCAGTCCCTGAGGGACAGCATCTGCGGGTGCAGGTATGTCTTGTGTCATGGTCACCTCTACTCCTGGCTTGCCTGCATCTTGAAGGCAGCCAGCCCTCTCTGCCCCCAGCAAGATGGTCCTCTTGATGACCACTGTGTGGTCCAAAGTCTGCCCATGTCAGCGTCAGATCTGTAGTGATGCCATGGTCTGTGATGCTGTGGTTCATGATGATCTTTGGCTAACGGGTTTAGACTCCTTTTTAATAGGGGTCTGCTGAAATGTCTGGTCTCTGTGGGAGAAAAGCTGATGCTTTTGCCCCATATTAGTCTCCAGTCTGGCAGCAGGATTCTCAGACTGTGACGGAGGCTTTGAAAAAAGGCTGGCAAGTTTGATGGGAATTCACCATACTTGCGACTCTTAGTCCAAAAAAAGTTGACAAAGGGCAGAAAAGGGAAATGGAGAAGGACAAGAGCATTCTGAGAAAGAGATAAGGAAAAGTGTTTCAGGATAATAGAAGAAAAGATGGTTTTGTCTTTATTCCTCTCTCCTAATAGCAAGCTAAATGATACTGGAAGCTGCTCTAGAGAAATCAGGCTGTTCTGTGGTCAAGCTGTTGTGTGGGGTTAGGGAGAAAAGGACAGAAAAAGGAAAACACAGCAAGGATGCATGTGAGGTGTGATAGGTTACATTAAAAGACAGTTGTTGCATAACACTGTTTGATGACATGTTACAGATGAATCATGTGTAAGATAAAGAAGTCATAGTAATCTTTTTAAGTTGTAGGCAGTGCTTTTTGATTAATGTAGACAGTGGAAGAGATAGAGGTACCTTCAGGAATAACAGCTGTTTGGCTTGGATTGATACTTATTTCTGCAATAGAGTCTATGTAAGGTTAGCAAGGCTTCTTGATTCAGTAAGCCCTCCAATAAACCGTTTAAATCCAAATGTGTTTACCTTACTTTTGCCTTCATAGTTTTTTATGTCAATCACAACTATTTGTTTTTAATGAGGGCTGTCTCCCTCCTAGCCCATCTTCTCCAACTATTGCTGTAATCATGCAGGGAAGATATGGGGACATAGCAATCTTATTCATTGTTCAAGTCATTAAGGTTGCAGATAGTAATTTGAAATTTGTAAATATTCTGACAAGTCAATTGCCCCCTGCCCATTTTATACCCATAATCTACCAAGGTAGAGCTGCCACTGCAGACAACATTATCACTAACCCAGCATGGGATGTCATAGAGCGATATCTGGCAGTATGTTAATAAAAGACCAGTAGAAGAACAACAGAAAAGCAGCTCAAAATGACAACTATAAACAACCTGCCAGTTGCAATAAAAAATGTTGCTCCTAGGTAATTAAAAATTTTACACCATAGTGATCATAGCCTATGCTTGACTACACCAATGTATGGCATAAACATAAGATTATGACTTCTGTACAGCTGAGGCAATCTGAGGTGAAACAGAGACATTTTTTCCTTAACTATGAATGCCTCTAGTAAAAGAAATGCAAATATTCTGTATTCCTGACAGTTTGGTTTGCTTTGTTTTTGTTGGGGTTTTTTTTCCTCATGTTGTGTTATATATTGTCAAGCTTGCACTGGAAGACTTCCCCTCTAATGAAATGTGTAGAAAGACTCACAAATTCCAAAATACAGACTGATATTGTCATTATGCATATTCGTGGTGCTTTGGGTAGAGAGAAAACAGAGCAGATGCTGTTCGATGTAATCAAAACAAATTGCAATCATAAAAGATCACAAACATACACTGTATTTCTGTATTATTCAGTGATCTCATTGTTAGAAAAATATTTTAAATGAAATCTTGAGTAGTTAACATTTAAAGTACTATGAAAAACACCATCTTTGCTCGAGAATACAGCCTGGATATTTATATTTTTAGCTAATGATTTTTGACTCATTTTTAACTAATGAACCCTTAAAACTCTTGGCAAACAGAGATCTTCTGTCTTGTTTTGTATGGTGGGGGAATTGGAGTTCCTACTTTTCCTTGGGTTTCTTTGCCTGCTCCCAGAACGCTCTTCCTACTTGGAGGCTCCTCTGGCTTCCCAAATGCCTGGTGTCACTGCTGACAAGTAGTCAATGCCTTTCTTAGACTGGAGACGTGGACTGGAATGGTGACCTACTGTTCAATTATTTAACCTCTACCTTTGCAGAGAATTACACAGGGGAACACTGAGATTGTTTTTGCCTGTTGCTTAAATCTCACATTCTGCCCAAGATAGTCCAGGATGTGAAGAGCTGAGGCAATGAGGAATAATTTCTTTCTGCAGGCTAGAACTGCAGTGGTGTTACTTTTGTTTCTGACAAACAGATTAATACCCTGCCAGGTTATTTACAGGCAAGAGATGGGCTCTCTGCCCTTTCCATCATTCTGTGACTTCTCTTGTCTCAGCTGGTTCTCAGTGGGAATGGCTTTCTCCAGATGGATGCTGAAGTGAGCTCCTTTGTGGTTTCATCTTGTATTTACCTGTTTTGAGGAGCTTGTATAGAGCTTCTGCCTCCTTCCTTAGTATTTACGGATGGGCAAGACTCTTGACTTGGAGCAGGGTGGAGCTCAAAGCAGCCACTGATTTGGTTGGTGAGATATAAGCAGCCCCAGGCACTAGTAACTCAAGACAAAACACAGAGACCTCAGGCGTTGGTTACAGCTTCTAAAGAGGGTGTGATGGAACTAACACTGAGTGAAGAAATAATGCTTATATTCTGAAAGCGCCAGTGTTTCTGAGCTCTGGTGTTTGAGAAATATTTCTGTCTCTTCAGATTTCGGACACTGTGTGATATAATCAACATGACCAAAGTGAATTTGTAGGGAACTTTAGCCTAGATGCAGTTTGTGCCATGTTTTTGTCACTGTCCATGCTGGAATTCAGACTCTTCACTCTGAAAGGCGGGTACTCCTAAGACTGACTCAGAGGGTTGAGTCTTGTTTAAAAACAACATTGCGAGAGATTTTCTGCTATAACAGCAGATCTGTGTTACCTGGATATCTCCATCCAGATCTGGATTGTTAAAAGTCCTGTTCTGCTAGCAGGTCAAACTGACGGGGGCACTCAGAAACTGAGGCACCCACGTCTGGGCTTGTTTACCATCTGAATTAAGAAGTCTTAGCTTTGCTTTACTGTAGAATTATATTTCAGTATTTCATATATTTTCTGTAACTCCCTTAAAAAGGAGGATTTTCCTATGGGTAAGGCTGTAGACTACAACTCAGCTGTGCTGGGCAGTTATTGAGCAAGTTGCAATGTGTATCAAGATCTCTGTAATCATCATGTGGACATTGTTCTGTTTATGTAGGACTGTCTCTTTTCCATTTAGGTTAGAACTTTAGTTTGCCTTACACCAATTTAAAGAGAAGTATTCTCTTACTGGGGTAGGTATTCATTCCTGGAGCTACATTAATACTATTTCAACTCTTCCACTCTAGCATGCTACTAGAAAAATTGCCTATGAACACAGGCCTTCTGGCTGAGAAGATACAAACTGAATTCCCAGCTCAGCTCTGTGGACTGACATGGGAAAACAGGAGAAAATTGCTGTGACCTATCATCACAGGTATCAGTAGCAACAAACTGTGTCAGGAACCTAATGAATAGCTAGCAGAGAAGAACCCAAGGGACTGCTTCTTCCCCTCTTGCTTTCATCACTGATGTAGGGAAAATGCAGGTTCCTAGCTTTCTGATTTAGCTAGATTTGTTAAATCTTCAAATTAGGAGGCAAGAACCAGTGTCGTAATCTCTGTGATCTGATTCTTCTTTATTTCTGCTTCTTCTATCTGCTGCTATGTGCATACAGACTGCTGGCATATTCTCACTCTGTGTACAGTACCTAGCACAGAGAAGCTGTGTTTTCCATCTCAGGTGTCAAGGAACCATGGTAATTATGAATGAGAGCTCAGTACCAAATGCTCATCAAATATTATTAATTTTTACACTTTCATTTTTTTTTTCTGCTGTGTTTTCATTCATACAGCTACAGGATTTTCACTGTCCTTGCTTTTCACCTTCAGACTCAAGGTGATGTGGGACTTTAATCAGCAGGCTCACAAACTGTAGCTCTTGAATTCTGTGGCCATCAATCGAGTGTCAGAAAGTGTCTTGAAATGGAGAGGTTAAAATTTGAAATATCTACTACTGTTTTCCTGGTCCTTTTTGGGATCAGGTAGTAAGATTTTTGAAATATCATGCTTGTAAAGGGATAATTTGAAGCTTTTGCAGATGTAAACATGGTGGTTTTGTTGCCAAAATTAATTGTTATGAAAAATATAAATGGTAATTTTATTCAGAACATTTAATTGCTTTTTTGAGTAGCCTTTTATGGTTGTCACACTGCCAGGTATAATGGGTTACCTCTCTGCTATCACAGCAGAAAAAATTACAAGGAGGGAGTGTCTTACTTTTTAGCTAGTGAATAATAACCTCGGTTATTTGCCTAATGACAATGGGACTCAAGATACTGATGAAATTGGTGCCTTTGTCAAAGGAAAGCCATGGCTGCTGTGGCAGCTAAAGCATTAACCTGCCTACTGTTCCTCCCAGCAAGACTGTCTTGGAGGTGGCTGAAGCAACAGAGTCAAGACTGGTATTTTTCTCTCTCCTTCCTTCTCCCACTTACCTTCTAAGTAGCCTTCGGATGATTCACGTGGATGCTCTGTGCCTCAGCTGGCCAGTGCATACAATGACAGAGTGGAGTTCTCTGATCATGCACCTATCTTATGTTCTTTCAACTAATGTTTTTGAAATTCTGGGATTTTTGCATGGGAGGTATTGCACATATGCCAAAGTACATAATTTATCATGAAATACGAGCTTTCACATTTCTAATATTCTTCACTTCTAGGATTTATATTACTGTTAAATTATATATTAAAAATACTTTTTTAAAGTTATAAAGTCTTGAGGAAAGCATCACCAGAAATAAGCTGGATCTCCAACTAACTGTGTGATCAGCTATTATACACAGTACAAAAAGAAGCAAATTTCTTTTCCAAAGGATGCTGAAAGTGTTGGTATTTGTTAAGCCTTTTTGGAGAGTGATGGCTGCTGTATTCAGGCCAAAAATAGTACTTAAGAAGAGAGGGGAAAAACCAAGCTGCCCCTAGCATCAAGATTAATAATCATCAATAGAATACTGTAGGTAGAATTACTTCTAGGAAGAACAACACTGGATTTATGTGAATCCAAGGTTTGCTGATGTTTATTCCAGTGTGTATCAAGAAACTTCACCAAATTAACACCAGAAATAAATGTTCTGATGGTAATTGTAGTTTACGATTTATTTTATCAAAACAATGAATGCAACTACGGAAAGCAGCTGTAGTGGGTTTCAGGTTTGCCATAAGGATAAGTCATTATATCTGGACAAAAACTAGGCCAGTCTGTGTCCAGACAGGAATGACGCATTCATCTCTCCAACTACAAGTACAGTAGTTCATCATGATCTATCTCTCATCAGTGCTGGGAAGCTTCCTCTGAAATAGTCTTTCATTTTGGAGCAAGTATTTGGATTTCTTATTCTGCTGATATATCAAATGGGTAGGCCATGTATAATTTCAGTTCAGTGATGATCTGGTCAAATTTATTTGGGGTTCGGTTGTAGGGTTATTTCTTGTCATGTCCTCTGTGTAGTGAGGGCTATTTCCTCATTTAGCACTTTATTCTGACCTTCACCAGGACACCCAGGCAGCCCTGGTTGTCAGTAACGTTTGAATTACTTTGTCCCTACATACACAGACATTGTCACAGATCTGTTAGCTGAACTGTGTGTGTGGAGTGTATTTATTTCATTTATTTTTGTCAAAACACACAAAAACCTGCTTACAGTCATTCTTCCTGGCAGAGAAGTGTCCTAGTGGAGTAATGAGGTTGAAGGAATAAGGAACTTAATGCCTTGCTTATGTTTTCAGGTCTCCAAGCCCTGCAGACCTTGACATGCAATACAGTGAAGCTCTCTGAGTTGGATATTTTGGAGATTTGGGTTTTGTAAGGAAATTATACAAACTAATTTGAAGCTTAGAAGGTCTCCAGTGGAAATGCTCCAGAGTTTTTGCTGAAGATTCTAAAAAATGAGACATGGACACATTTCCAAGAAGAGTGTTTCTGATGGAAAGAATTTTTGCCATAAGATTCCTGAGCAGTTATAATTGTGAGTACCCACTTCCAAATTTCTACTGCAATTAAAGTCCACAAACATTGAACTTGCTTGGTCTGCGAGGTGATGTTTTCAATTTAGCAACTTCAGGGTAGATGTTGCGCAGAAAGTGTACTTGCTTGTCCTGCATACTTAGTGATCTGAATTGCTGCTAGAAATTCAGTTCTGATCCAAGTTTTGGATCTCTTGGTCATAAGCCTGGGCATTCTTACATGCAAGGGTCAAAACTGCCACTGGAATTTCCTTGCTAGAGGCAAGGAAAATGCTGCAGAACTCATTTCCACAGCTGGAGCCTTGAATTGCCATTAAGGGAAACAGCTGATCTAGCAGGTAACAAGTAACCATTTTGCGCTGTTAAATAGCACTTCCATACCCTGCATGTATGCACTTTTTTTACAGAATAGCCTATAACATAATTGTTTGCTGATGGTACTAAATAAGTGTCTGTTGAACTTGGAATTGATTTTTGGAAGCCATGAGACAAGAATGCTTGCAATGACATCCAGTGTCATGAATAGTTTCACTTAGTTCTGTGACACCTAATTAGCTCACCCAAATTTAGACAGACATGACATTTACATTGTGAGGTTTGCAGACTAGCTCAATAGGTGAATCAGCCAGATGAGCCATGGGTAAGTTTCTAGAACACTTTGTTCTTTCTGAAATGATGCATCTGAATTGCAGGAGTTTTTAGACTAAAGCCTCTTTTTTTCCAGGAGTGTTGTCAGAAGTGACTTGACAAATGCATGTATTATTAAACATACCATACACACCCCTCCACCAACTAAACTTCAGAGTGAATACATCAACAAATGTATGTTTGTCAACTATCAGATACTGCATCTTGTAATCTTAGCTACAGATTTGCTACAGGTTATTCTGAACACTTGATTAGCATCCTGGATCTCTGTATTGATTGGCAGAGGGTTAAAACAGGGTTTTGCATTAGTCTTTGCAACATTTGTAAGGTTTTCAGCTCCCTCTGTGTTCTTTCCTCTTGAACTAATACTTTCTTAGTGGCTTAAGAGAGCTCTTTATATAAAAGTGTTTGGTACTAAATTCTGAATGAGCACACTTCTTCCACATACAGTAACAATTACACTTTAAGAATTCTAATGAATACCCAAGTAATGTAAATACATGGAGTATAAAATTTCTTTTTTAAGTGAAACGGGTGGTATGTATGGATGCCCAGTCTCTGCGCTTTCGTAGCAAGCCCATGCAGAGATCCACAGCTGTTGAAAGAAGTGGACTAGTGAGGTGAAGCAGGCATTCAGGATACCTTATCTGAAACAACTCTTTTCTTAAGGCTCCGAGTTCTGGCACTTCTTTGGGGATTGTTACACTTTCCTAGTCTAGGCTTCTAGGCTTCTCTTCTCACTACTATGTGAGGCCTCGAGTGATTTGGTCTAGAATTTGTTGTATCCCATTTCCCCCAGGATTCAGCCTCCTCCTTAATTAGTAACTGATACTGTTTGGGTATCTAACAACATGACAACTTTCTGTTTAAACACACATGAATGCAAATAATAATCTGTAGGTCATGAAGTTACAGATTACTTCTGTTTTCTTTGTGTTTGACCATCAAAATTCAAAGTTTTCCAAATTAACAAGCTGCTTTGACTAGTCTTACCTAAAATGAAATAAAAGGAAGCTCCAGGGATGCTAAAGTTGGATGATATGTGGAAAAGATAATGAAAGTTAGCTTGTCAATTGTAGCAAAAGAGGGCTGAATTGAATCCAAAGTTGGTGTTGTCAAAGATAACACAAATAGCAAAATTCATGAAAGAAACTAAAGGTTAACCTAACTCTGGTAAACTTCTGCGGCAGCAGAACTGACCAAGGTTAATCCTTTATCTATGCAGATAGAGGAGAGCAGTGCCAAAGTAAATCACAGTCTTGCTCTCATAGAGGAAAATAAGGAGCTTTCTGGCACATTTCTAGTGCTGGCTGCTGAAGAAGTACCTGTGCAGCTGTTAGGTGTGGGACCTTCTGGAGTTGATACGCAGGAATCCTGACTGCAGAATCCTCAGTGAAGCGGAAAAATCAGTAAAATAAAAAAGTTGCTACAGAAATACAGTTGTAATTTCCTTATCCAGACTAAGCCATCAGCAGTTTCTGAACAGAGGGGAGGGTTTTAGTTAGCAACTACTGTCTGCATGTATATATATATAGAGAGAGAGAGAGAGCACACAGTGCACAGTTATAGAAATACATATGTTGAAAGGGTTTAGGCAAATTTCTGTCTTTTCACAGGATCCGAACTCTGTTCTCTGTTCTATGTGTGAGCTGGGACCTTGCTAGTCCTTGTTTTTCCTTATTTCTCTTCTTGACAGTGTCAGTTTTTCCCAGGGAGACACTTCTTCTCAGGACTTTTTGTCTTTAGCATGTTACTAAATGCCAGGAACAACCCAGACACAGAGTGTTTCAAAACCGTTGAGGTGACTCTGTGTCCAGTCACAATGACTGTGCACCTATACTCAGGTGCATGAGGTGTTGTGCTGGTTTTTTACTGAGTAACTGCATGGGGTATGCCAGAGCAGAGGTGGGAGATTTACAGCATAAGCAAGACTATCTGCCATTTGCGTTGGTCTGCAGCAAATATATACATACATACCTCATCACAGAGAATACTCAGTCAGATATCTCATAACTCTGTAACTCTTGGATGAGGTTTTTGGTGACATAACCTTATTGCTCTCCTGAACTTGTACATGCACATGTTTGTTTATATCATGCCTTTGACAATGGTGCAGGATGCCCACTGTTAAGGGAGCACAGACATTTTCTAGAGCAGTCTGAGTTCTCCCTATTATGGCAAACCTCAGATTTAGATTATGGGATCTATCAACGCCACACAGTTGGTGGATGGGGTCTATCTAACACAACACAATTGAGGTCTACTGACAAACAGAGGCTGGAAGAGTGCAAAGCTTTATCAGTAATCCTAATTTTGCGGTTTAAAACTTTTTTTTTTTTTTAAGATAAGCAAGGAAATTAAACCACAGAGATCAGAAAGATCCAGAAGGAGCAAATAAACACAAAAGGGCTAACATTCAAACAGCTTCTAATGTCTGTTTGTGTAAGAGGAACTTTCATAAAATGATACAAAGCTATAGAACTTCCCACGCAAAAGTAATGATTTAGAGCACACTGAGTTGTAGCTGCACTAATGAAGCTGCTTGGAGAAAGAGGGAAAAAGGCCAGCACCTAAAAGCATGAACGTGCTTACAACATGTTTCAGCATGCTCTGGAGGTGCCTGGATCCAGCAGAACTCTGAACTTTGGCTCTGTCCTCTCAATTCTACTCCAGTAATTAAGTCAGAAGATGACCTAGGTCTGACTTGTTCCCTCTTGGTATTTGTTCTGCCTTGAGCTCAATGAAAACTGTTTTCTTACTGTGCATTTCACCAGTGATGGTGAAAATAACATTCATTCTTATCTAGCTGTTTCTATAGCCAGGTAATAGGAAAGCAAACAGTATTTTGGAAGCTGTTAATCCCAGATATTGCTTTAAGATAGTCAATGAAAGATTTCAAAATATGGTCGTTATTGTTCTTGTTTTCAATCTTAAGAATGAAAAAGAGAAGGAATTCATATTATGGACATAAGCGCAGACTCCTGACTCATCCGCAGGAGGCATCCTAAGTTGGTAAAAATTATGCTTTTGAGATATAAAAAAAGAAAGAAAGGCTTTGCCAATGCTAACATAATGTTCTTGCTTAAACCAAGCTGAAATAAATCCATTAACTTATGTCACAAAATTGGAATAAAGTGTGACTGCAGTTCTTATTGTATAAAAAATTGCCCCAAATGAAAGAACAGTGGGTACAGATACACTTGGATCTGCTCCATCAAATAATTTTTTTTGTGTCAACTAAAATGAGGAGGATGTTAATTCCGTTGAGTAAAATGGAAATACATTATGTGTCTGTGTTGACTAAATATTTTTTTTCTGGGATGAATTCTGTTTAGTCTGGCAAAATTAAGACTTCTTTTGCTTTGTTCATAATGTCTGGTTCCCCAATAACTGATCAATTCAGAATTATCTACCTACAGAGATCAATGAGGTTGCTTATTTGACAGCAGAATTGCAATTCTCATGCAATTTAGCAAAAAAAAAAGAAAAAAAAAAAGAAATATGACTGTGTGCATGCATGGGGGATAGTTAGATTCCGTAAGTATTTTATGGATATAATATCAAGTGAAGATATGTGATGTGAGAGGGAATACATTAGTGAAAAATATCTACAAATGGACAGATCAGGCAAATTCTTCAGGGGGCTCCTTCGACAAGATTTCAAAGACCTAGGTGGGATTATTCAGTTGAGTGGATTCAGGGAGGCCTTTTCAAGTTTACATGCACAATGTATGGTGTGGCAGGCCATGAGGAAGTTAGTTAATAATGAGTTAAAACCAAATCTGCCATTGAGGTGTCTAGTGTTAAAATACATCAAAAAATGGGCAAACTGGCTTTGCCTAGGTCAGGATGAGGGAAAGTGCTCTTCCTGCTTTTTTTTTTTTTTTTTTTTTGTCTGGTTATGTTTGGTTTTGAATAATTGTTCTCCTATTTTCTCGTAGAATGATGAACACAACAGTAACTGATCAGCCCCTCATTTTCATCTGCCTAGAGATGTAGGGGAAAAAGCCAGACAATAAAATCAAAGAGTAGTAGCTCTAGAGCTAATAAAAGGAAAGACTCTTTTGCTTAATGAACAGTCATCGCCTCATAGAAATCAGAGTCTTGGGAGGGCATACAGACAAATCTTGTAGATATATTTGGCTATGTTTGAATAGTGAATAATTTTTACAGGTATGCAAGTTAAGACAACTATTCAAACTTGAAGCTTCATTGCATAAGGGAAATGCTCATTCAGGGAGCAGGAATTTTGTTATGCATGTACATATAAATGCATATACTATTTCCAAGTAGTAGTCAGTCTGTTATGGGCTATTTGTCTTTGAAAAACTCATCTACTGTGAAGTCCAAAGGTCAAATGGAGTGATGACCTGATCAAGGGTAACAACCTTGGTGTATCTATCTGTCAAGTATCTAGCTACTTTTCTCAACCACATCTTGCAAGTATCTGCTAAAATGAATATTCCGTTCTCAGCATCTGACTTTGCTACCTCCTGAGCTTAAGGCAGTTGTACAGCAGCAGAAGCACCCATATCAAAGCTTCTTCTTTCCTTTTCTCCCCAGAATTCTTCCTGTTTTCTTCACTCATGTTACTAGTGCTAATGCATCCATGAGAAGTGCCAGATCAGGGAGGTGATTTGGAGGAAGAATTAAAACATAACAACCCCCCTACTGCCCCTCACTCCAGCAACACACACTCACTCCAACACAAACCACTGCATTTTACATTACAGCTACTAACTGCTGGTGGAAAGGGCTTTTCACCTCCTCTGTCCTCATTACTTGCAATGGCTCTGGCACTCATCTGACAAGTGTGACAATTTTGGTAGCTAATCTGGCAGAGACTGCCATTAGGATAATTTAGCTATGTCATGAAAGTGCATGCTGCAGAGCTATTTCCTGTTTCCTCCTCACATTCCCTCATCTAACTGTCAAATTAAGATGTGTAAAGTGATATAAAGTACACATCAGTACATTAGTTTAGGGCCTTTGTACTTGCTAAGAGATGCTTTATAGCTGTGGGAAGTGTGGGGAAAAAAAGATGGCAAAAAAAGAATAGGTGGAATGAAGAAGGAATAATTTAAAATCTTTTTTACCTACTCATCTAGTCTAACAATCTGTGCTTTACATCATCTTAGAAACCTTTGCCTCCAATTCCCAATATATAAGATTGCTGTCTTACTTAAATACCTTCAATTTTGTTCTGAATGTACCTTATCAGTTTCAAGAAATGAGGCATTATGACTTCCCTGCATGTACCATTTCTTTTCTTATGTACCTGTATTCCTCTTCTTATTTCAACCTGTTTAGCTACATCTATTGTGAGCTCATTATGAAGTGTATTTCTGATATCCTTCATAATTTTTGTTAAATTTTCCTGCATTTTAGCTCAGATTCTCCTGTTATTAACCATAATTTTGCTTACAGCCATCCCTTTGGTGCTTTGTCCCTCCTATGATATGCTTTGGCTCACCATTTTTGAATTTAAACATGAGCGATTTTTACTTTTCCTGGTCACTTCTCAGTTAAGCTTCACAAAGGTCAGAACATCTTCTACAGCTTAGATTCTTAATCATATTTAAGCATCTTAAAAGAATAAGAAATCAATTTAAAAGCCTCCCACGATAGTGCTTGCACTCACTAGTAAAACATTGCAGTAACTAATGAGATGCAATTAATAAAGAGGCTTTCTTATACAGGTAATAGCACTGCAATTTATTGTTACTATTTTTTTAATTTTTTTTTTTTTTTTTTGGCAATGGAATATTCATGACTGACAGTCCCAATGTCTTATTACAAATATCATTAAGATTGGCTGATATGTGTACACTAGAGGTATGTCCAGATTACATACTTTCTTCAGAATGACGACACTCGCTTTGGAAGTACCATAAACATTTGAGATGTAATTTGGTATGAAGAGGAGTCCACTGAGAATAGCATTAAACTATATCTTAAAGCTCCTTATTTCTCACTACCAGTAAGACTTGGTTTGTGCATTCTCCCAGAGCCATGTCTAGCTTTACTTCTGGGAGGAAGCAAGTTTAACAAAGATTATGGGGAAAGAATAATCTCATGTATACTTGCCATAGTTAAAACTTGTGTTGCTGTCTGCACTGTTTGTAAACCAGCAAATACAGGGGCTTTACAACAATCTGTGGTGATTGTGATACTGCAAACAATTCCTGCTGCAGCCTCGATTACTGCACTATATTCATCCTAATACTGCATGGTTTATGCGGCATTTCTTATATGTAGGTGGAATTTGGAAGATGTTACAATTGCACTAATCAAAAGTCCTTGGACAACTACCTTTAACAGTGTGATCTTAGGGAATTGCCCTTCTCAGAGAATTCTTTGTTTAATTTCAGAAGGGGCTGTGAACACAGAATCAATTGTACTGAGCATAGGTTGTTCACAAATGAGTGCATTAATTATACCTATTCAATAACTTTTTTCCTGTGTTTTGTTTTATTTTTAACATTAAAGGTTCATCCTGATCTATGCTATGTAGCCCTTTTCACTGCATCACCACACATCTTACAGTAACCCTGTCTTGCAGAAGATGTATATCATTATTTTAGTGATAGCATCCTTCATAAACTTAAGTGCAGACAAAGTCACAGAGCACAGATGATGAGGAGCATGAACCAGCTATTTGCAGCTCAGATGCACACCTGCCGGGTTTTTTTTTATGCGGGGGTTTGTCCATAGTCTTTCTTATTTGATAGGGCTCGTATTTGTTAGTTCTGTTGACAAGATCAGAATCTTCTGTTTTTTTCAGCAAAATTCATTTCCCATCTGCTTCTGATATATCTCCCTATTCAGCAGACTCTGAGGAATAATCTTGTCGCTTTTAATGCATGGGAAGTTATGGGCACAACTCATGACCTTTTAATGTTCATGGTTGTTATCTGAATAAATTGCTGACATTAAAGACTCTAACACTTTTCAGTCTGAAAATTGACATTTTCAGAGATTAAGCTCCCCAGTCTAGTTAACATTGCGCTTGTTGTGCCAGGCATATGCAATGTCACTAATTTCAAAACTATTTGCATGGTGCTTTGGAAGCTCTAACATCTTTAAATGGAAGTAACTACTGACTTATTCAGGGGCTGTCACCCCCTCTTTGCATCTTTCATCACCATTATTAGTGGCATAAAGAGGCCAAGCTGATAGTTTTTTTGATTAGGTTTTCCTAGTTCCTTCCCAGATTAGAAAAATTCTCCCTTAATAATGCCCCAGAAGTTTGGGTGATAAACTACGGGTGATCCAGCCAACACCCTACCTCTGGATATCAGTCTGCATCATCTCTGCTTCACTCAGCCTTCATGAATTATCACTGTAAAGATTAACTCTCTAATCAGCTCTTCTGACTGTACTTGCAGCTTCAGTTCCTCATTTCTAATTTTTTGAAACTTAGAAGACCTATGGGATTACTGGATGAAGTTTATTCTTCTTATTCTGTCCAATTGCTTCCTTAAATTTTATATCCTAAATTTGGGTCTCCCCCTACCCTCTTCCCACAGATATGGTTGGTCCTTGCTGTAAGAATTAACCTACTAGATAAAGCTTGTTCATTTATAATGATTAATTTAAATGTGTTAAGAAAGTCAGCAAAGTTAAATGAATAAACTTCTTTGCTATTCATTCTTGTCAGAGTTGTCTATGAATGTGATGAAGCGTGATAACAATTAATTCAGCAATGATATTAGGGTGTGGAGAAGGTGAGCTGCGTGAGTTCATGAGAGTGGCACTGATGGTGTGTAGTAGTTTAGGTCTATACATCTAGTTAGCAGAGCTTACTTTTAAAGGCACCCTCTGTCTTACATTCTAGTATTATTTGTTGTTATTATTATTATTAATAATAATTATTATTAAAGCTGAAGATGTGTTGTGCTTCTGTGAATACTAAGTTCTGGAACAAAGAGTCTGTTGCTGTGGAGCAGCACCAGTTCTAGAAATGAGATAAGAAAACTAAGTCAAATTGGTATGTGTCGTATAATTACCCGTTTGAACACTTAACTAACAATAGAGCTTTTGGTTTTCATCTCTTTCTTAAGAATATGGCCTGGTTCTCCACTTTTTTGCCTGTTGGCTAAATGCCCATCTTGTAATAGAAAAAAAGCGTTTCAGAATTTAAGGTGCCAGCCTGGGGTTAAGGATATCTGTATTTAGTTTCCTGTCATGCCAACTGACCAAAACTGCTTCTCAAGTTTCATTAAACAGAAACAGGCAATGAAAGAACTTGTTAGTCTTTAAAAAACATACTTAAGAATCTGAAATGTGAATAGCATAATTTCCAGAGGCATGTGAAGATAAAGACATTACAGATTTTGAGGCACTTAAAAGTTAAAGTAACAGGTGACAGATAACTGTTGAAAAAGAGGACTTATTTCCTCAGAATGAGAAGACAGGCATTAGTTTTACCAAGAAAAAAACTTTCCTGCACACTGTGTTTGCTTGTTCATTGGAGACCATAATATACAATATCATAAGCAGAGTATACAATTTAACTGTACTATTTTATACTGATATGCTTTTTAACATTTAAGTCGATATAATATTTCTCTATTTACCACTCTATCCTTCCTGTTGTGCTGATACAGTATCAAAGGCTTTCTTGAAATCCAGATAAAATTCTGAACACTCATTTATTTTTATTGTTCAGTCATTCTGGGTTATACATTCCATGCAACTTAAACTCTTTTATTGGCAACATTTAATGCTTGGATGATATAAGGAGCTCTTCACTGGATACCTGTTTCACAATGCAGTCAGATTTGTTGATGCTAGCAGTGCTGAATTTATGTTTTCCTGAATTATTCTATCGCTGTAGTTCTCAGTTAATGGTTCTAAGTTCTGTTGTAGTATACTTTGTTTCAAAACTAGATAAATTTCAAATGTAAATGAAAAGAAACCTCAAAAATCAGTGTTTAGAAGAAGATTTACAATTCTCGCTATTCCATAACCCATTGAGGGTTGGTTTGTTCATTTATTTAAATTTTATTTTAGAGAAACTTTTTCTTTCTTTGCATTTGTACTGAGTAGGTAATATTTTATAGATGACATGTCCATGTTCTGTGCTCATTCAAAACACTCTTAGGCTTCATTTTAATTCAGGAAGAAAGCATCTGCACAGCAGAACTGAAGGAGAGACTGTAGTGAGCATGCTGCATGTACTAGCAACTCTAGGGAATATGTGAAGCCTGTGTTAGATTGCCACTCAGGATGAGGCCAGTGCTAGCACCCTTTCACAACTTTTACCACCTGCACTGTCCCAGGTACCTTTTCACTTCCTTCATACTTTTGTTTTGTGGTAGCTTTTACTCGCTCCTGGTTGTGTGAGGTTGTGATAGAGCTTAAGGCTGTTCAGAAAAATGCTGCTGCTTAGAGCAAGAGCTGAACACCTATTTGAAAGCAGGGTTTTGCATCCTTCTAATAGCTGCAAGAGTGAAAAAGAAACGTGGGGGTAACAGTTTAAGAGTTAGAGGAAACTGGGGTTGCAATGGAAGCTTCTGGTACAGTATGCATTCATAACTATATATATGAGAGTCTGCACCCAGATAGGAACGTTCTTAATGCAAATATTTCCAAATGCCAGACTCAGATGCACCGATGATTCCATTTTGGGCTGTGTCTACTGTGACATTTACTGTTGGTCTCAGTGTTGTCCCACATGAACTCAAGCTGCCTCATCTTCATCACCCTCCCTAACCAGAATCATTTATGCTGCATCTCCAGCATGGCATTAAAATACCTCTTGAGCTGTGCTGCAGAGTGGACTCACTTTGCAGATGCCTTGTCTGCTTCCACAAAGCTGCCTTTGCCTAGATTTGGAAGAGTTCAGGAGTGTGAGAGGGGACAAAGAGGGAGGAAGTCAAGATAGGGAACTATGGGGTTGCTGCTCACTAATTTCCCATGCTGGAGGCCTGGAGGGTGGGTGGGACACTGCCAGGAGAGGGGAGATTGGAGGTGAGGAAACCTTAATTGCAGAATTTCCCAGTCTGAGATGAACTGCTGTTTGGGATTGAGCTGTGGAGCTTGCAGAAGACTACAGCCTAGTTGGCAAACAGACAAACTATGTTAGCGATGACTAAACTGAACCCCTGCTAGGACTGTAATCATCATGCTGTAACTAGAAATATCTCTCAAGGCTGCTTAGACAAGACTTAACAAGACATTGCATATTGTCTTATACTGTTACAGTTTTATGGAAAACTATCCTAGCATTTACTGGACAATGCTCATAGGTCATATTCAGTAATTTTGATAAATAGAATTTTACAGTACAGTTACAGTTCTTTACTGTAAGAATTCATTAAATAAAAAGGTTCATTAAAATTTTGTAAGAATCATATAATTCATTTTCAGAAGGCTCTTGAACTCCAAGGGAAACCTTTTGCTTTCCCCTCTACTATGCCTTAGGCATTTTTATAAGAACAGTTTCTGTTTAGCATGGTGGTGGTGGTGCTGTAGTAGTCTCTGGCGTTTTATGAGTCCAGGAATCTCAGCAAGACTCTTCATTTACTGTGGACCAGATCCAAATTACACTGCATAGTAGGTGAAAGTCTTTGCATTGATTTAAATAAATGTTGAATCAGGCCCTGTAATAGTGGCCAACTTTTTCTCTGCCATAATGGTCATAATAGTGCTTTAAAAAAGTCTGTCTTTTTCTTTCTTGGTAAATGTACCATATGCCAGCATCATAATTAGTTAGGAAAACACTGTGTGTATGTTCAAAGGGCACTAAATAGCAATGTGTATGGAGAGCTAGCAGACATAAGAGGATGTTTCTGCTGAGCCATTAGGCACATGCTTACTGTTGGTATTGCTGCCTCTGCTCTCTGCTTCCTGCTGTGGCAATATGCATGGATGTATTATTTTTTCAGTGTTGCTGCTTCTTTAAAGTTGTTTCTCCTTTGGAGCTCCAAAACAGCATATCTGAAATTATATACGGGGATGCTATGCCTGTGTATAATATATTAAAAGTTGGCTGCCATCTTCATTATTTTTCCTACCAGTCTTCCTACTGAACGCAGTTGTTTAGTCACTTCCAAAATTCATATTTAATTTATCAAAAGGGAAATGCAGTAACACTGTAAAGTCAAATCTCTGATTAAGTGTGTGAAGGTGAAGGCTTGGAGGTTTTCTTTGCTCCCATGTGATCTTTAGGCCTGGAAATGAATTCATGTTATTTTCTGTGCTTGCTTCTAGACTCTCTGCAAAACATTCTAACGTCAGTGCACCTGGTGTGCATATCCCTACTATCTATGCAACTGTGTGGCTTCAGTATAGGATTTCCTCTGTAGTGTCCTTCTACTAACTGCTAAAGCCATGGAAGTAATAATGCAACAGTATATCAAGCGGCTTCAGTATTTGGACCTCACAAGCCTCAGTAACCTGTGTTTCCTAAGAATCCTTCTTAGCTATTCAAAGGAGAGGACTGAGATGGTCAGGTTTATTTAAATAAATAAGACTAAGACCATCTAAGGCATGATACACAAGACCATCTGACCTAGCAAGCAGGGGAAGCTCCCCAGTTGTTCCTTGGGTCCAAAATTCGGACAACATGACATCTCAAAATAACACTTTTTGACTTTAAATAGACTTGGGTTTAAAATGCGGCTTTAGGCCAGTGTGATAAAATATGATCAGATGGGTAAGGAATTGTGCAACTTAAATCAACCTGGATCTATTTTCTCACATTGCTGCACACATGTTCGTATTTAGTTAAATTACTGTCTGCCTTATTATGTTACCTAGGAGCACTACAGAGCAGACAGCCCTAGCTCCTGTCCCAGAGAACTTTAGGACCTAATTACGATGCCTATAAAGAAAAAGAGAGAAAAGTAAATCTGGAGGCTAAAAGAAACAAGCAGTATTTGGTCACTATGATCTGTGGTGCAACAGTTTCTACAGCCTTACAGTCACCAGAACTTTTCTATAAGCATCCTGAGAGTTTGAAAGAGGACAAAGGGGTGTTTTTGCAAATCCCTGGGGAACTGTGTATCCCATACGATGAAAAAAGCTAACCATGATTTAGGTAACCTGAGTCCCCAGAATATTACACCATGTTGGTTATATGCTCTGTCTCAGCTAATCCACCTTGACAAACCATTGATGGAGAATTTACCCCAAACATTAAAGACAATCTGTGGGAAAGCTGAGGGGCATTTGTTTGAAATAATGAATGGGCACTAGAGATGGACACGAGGTATACATTAGACATGAGTATTCTGGAGGACAGTAAAAGAAAATGGTAGGCAGGAAAGTAGGTTGTGGAAATAGTACACTTCTGATGATAAATATCCCCTTAACATGTTGTTCCCTATATAGCCGGTGTCAGAGAAGAGCTCTTACAAGCAACATTTTTTGCCTCCAAGAATCTGCCAGCCAGTGTCATTGGTGTCATATGCATTGGACTTGAATGCAGGGTTGCTGTCTTTTGAGTACGAGAAGGAGGAAAGAACAGAGGCAAGTGGTAAAATTAAATGAATGAATTAAAATTTAGAAAATAAATAAGGAAGTGTACAGAAGTATGAAAATAGGAATCCAAAATAAGAATATTAGTTTTCAGATGAGGTGTTTTTTGGTTTTTTGGTTTTTTTTTTCCCTACAGAATTAAATAATCAGTACATATGAAATCCTATTATTGTGTGTCAAGGTTATCGTCCATTTTGATGCTAAGGGGCATCCGACTATGGTTTTGTGGTCACTGTGCTGAAGAATGATGACAACTGCAAGTCCAGTGTAGAGGTGATTTAATAATAAGGGTAGTCTGAAGCATGTTTGTTCGCAGGCAGTGACACCCAGAGCATCCTGTCTTCCTGAACTTTAGAAGTAGACTGATGTAACGGTTAATGAAGTTCATTCCCTATCAGTTAGGACATATCACTAAGATAATTGCAAATTGGTCACATCTTGTTTAAAATGTCAGTCAATGCAACATATCAGGGAGGACAGAATGCCTTATCATGGTTGTATTATAAACAACAACAATTAGAAAAATTTCAAAACCTTATTTCCAGAGAAAGTTCAAACTAAAATTCATGGCACAAACAAGGTCCCCCACCCCCTTTTTCATGAATTAGATGGCAATAAGTATGGATATGAATACTAAATTAACTTCTGATTACAGTCTCAAGAAGCGTATTTTACTTTTCTGATCCTTACATTTGGCTCATCTGGGAAAAATGTTCTGTATGTATCACTCCTATCAAGCAAACATTTAGATTGGCATTAGGATAGAATTGTAATATTCACTCCCTGCTGTTACTAAAGGTTTGTAGGAAAAGGTTAGATGAGAATGTATCAGTATTTACAGTGCTTCCAGGCAGGGTTTCACATCAGAGTTTATTGCTCAAAATTAATATCTTGGTTTGCGCCAAGTATTACTCATAGGTTCACAGTTTCAGAGTTTTACTATGAAAAGAGAGACATCTGAAAAGGAACAGGTTTTTTCCCAGCACACACTGGTAGAGGCAATGTGATACTCTCTTTAATCTTTTAAAGGTCATATTCTCCCTCCATCTCTTCACTTACAGCTTTTCCTTAAATATTAATGCATGACCATTGTATGCCTGTTGCTTTTAACTGATCAGAGGTGCAGCCATCACATGTAATTACAGTTATCATATGAGGAACTGTGTGAGGCTTCTGCAATAACCCTGGTAAGCACCATGTATTGCAGCCGCAATAAGGAAACTTCTCACTTCAGGGTAAGCAGATTACTGTAGAGGGGATTCAGCTGCTGACTTACCCTGCTTCCATGCTTGTGACTACTGTGTATCCTTTATTTTCAAGTGCTGGGTGGGAGTCTGCATCTCTCTCAGAAACTTCCAATAGTGGCCTAGGAAAGCCCTGAGCTCATTGGCTTCATTGATCTGATCCAACATGACAAGAACCAAGTACTTGCACCCTACGCCTACTAGCACCTGAACACAGAAAAACAAAGCTGCTTGGAAGATGCTTTAAATTTAGTTGCATTCTCATGTTTGTAGAAAAGCAGTGCCATGCAAGTGTGCTGTTTGTCAACACACAGCATGGGTCAATGCTATCAGCACCAGGATTCTCTAAATTTGGCCCATTAAGCATGAAATACAAGACTACTTTCAAGCATGAAGTAATATTTAGCTGAAAGTTTTCCAGTGACAGCTTTTACAAAAATAGATTTCTTTCCCTTTAAATTGAACTGGAATAGCAATGGTGTTTGACACATTTTGCTCTCAACTGAGAGAGATTTTTAATGCACCTTGGAGCAGTGGGGTGCAAAAGTTTGATAGTTTCTTTCCACTGAGTGCACAGAGGAGCAGGAAAACCACTTTTATTTGCTGTGTTTATTTGTTCAAGCTTTGGAGCGGAGGGTTTTGCTGCAGCCTTTTCTCATATAATTCCTTACAGTTTGTCCAGGCTCTACTCTGTTAAGTGCAGACACTTACTTGACAGGATAAACATGGTATTGCAAGCCCAATATGCAGAAAGTTATTAATTTATGGTAATAAACTGGTTCTGAAAAAAAAGAAAAAGCCTCCAAATCTGTAGC
Source organism: Psittacus erithacus (assembly GCA_009867235.2). Lineage (NCBI taxonomy): Eukaryota > Metazoa > Chordata > Aves > Psittaciformes > Psittacidae > Psittacus > Psittacus erithacus. The sequence goes on from WYDI02042091.1 coordinate 30,459, forward strand.
ATCTTCTAATGGATTGAGCTATTAGGAGATTCTTGGAGCATGTTGAATTAATCTTATTGGAAGAACCAAGAATTTGCAAGGGGTGAGTCCACTCAGTTTTCATTTTGCTTAGATTTTTCCTGTTGAAATGTACCATATACTTCAGGCAGGGTGGTTAAAGAAATCATTGTGTCATAAAAGCTTTTTTGCTGAATGTTGAGAAAAGGTGTCATGGTTTAAGCCCAGCCATAACTCAGAACCACGCAGCCACTATCTCACTCCCCTCCTTCCTTCCCCCTGTTCCTGGAGGGATGGGGAGGAGAATCAAAAGAACGTAACTCCCACAGGCTGAGATAAGAGCAGGCCAGGAACTAAGGCATAACACAAACCACTGCTGCTACCACCAATAATAATAATGGTAAGGGAAATAACAAGGGAAGAGAATA